>JAWNNO010001632.1:0-47233 GCA_035044985.1 Lordiphosa fenestrarum | reverse complement strand
CCTACCCCATTTAGAGCCTACAATGACAGGACATCCAGTGTGTAGAGCATTAAAGTCCGAGTTCCCACGATTATCCATATTGTACCAGAACAAGGCGGCTCCGGGCTTCGGATAAACGGTTAGATTCAGCTCGTTAAACAAGGTGGCTCCACCATGTGGCACCTCACTTAGCTGGAGTAGATTTAAGAATCAGCCGATACCCAGCGCACTCTGTTCATTATCTCAGCTACTTACATAGAAGAGCATAGTGGCTAACCGATCCCCAGTTCCATTGTGTCGGCTCTAATCAGAAATTAGAGTTCATATTCAGATAATAACAATGCGAGGAACGGCTTACCTCATCGTCAAACAGCACATCCATATGCTCTTCGAATAGCCCACCCACACCATAGTTGATGACCTGAAAGTACTCAGCCGTGCTCACATCCAAATTCGTTATATGTGCTATTCGATGGGCGATGCGTTGGGTGACGTTGTTCGTCTTGTCCTCGTACCACACGGACTTGGAGGTTCGTGTAAATGACACTTGCAGTGACCTGGACATCGGGTTCAGCGTTTCCGAAACCAGTAAATGCTGCTTACTAATACTTTTCAAGAGCTGCCGTTCGCTGGGTGTTATGACATCATGGAAGAGCACCACATATGGATCCAGAGATAAAAGTTCCATTTTGACAGGTGCAAGAAGCAGAAATGGCGATGCGGTGGTGTTGTAAAGGCAATACAACTGCAGATCCTTGGAAATAGGACACTTGCCGTTGCAGCAATGTGTCAGGGACTCCTCAAAGAAGAGGTCATCCGATTTCTGATTGCTAGACGAATCGTGTGTCTCGTTTAAGGGCAAGGTGTAGTAGAGCTTCTCTAGGTTAAGAAGATCATGAAGTATCAAAGCATTGTCAGGGTCCAGTTCAAGGGCAGTCTGCAGGGACTCCAGGGCTCTTGGAACTGTATCTGTTGGTGCTTAGATTTGATTAGAATAATTAGAGCTAGAATTAGGGGGGCGAATTCCTACTTTGCCTTAGGTAAACGCCTGCCAATGCCTCATGCAAGGCAGCCTTGGTTAGATCACTTAGTTTGTGCATTTCTTGTTGATGGTTTGGTTGGTCCAAGCTCCAGAGGGACACCAGCAACCACTGTTCGCTGTCGTTCCATAAGCCAAGGTCCTGATTATACTTGGCAAGGGCAAAACAATCGAGTGGCGAAAGGTTGGCACTGCAGAGATAGGCAAAAGTTTGGTACTAATCCCCACCACAGAAGTCACTCACTTGTATTGCACACCGTCAAGTAGACCCTTGACCATTTGCCAGGGCGACAGCCTGTAGACCTTCTGCATGCGTCTCATACCCTCGGCGGCATCCTTGAAATCAGTCTCATCCGGCAGAGAGGATTTTGTGCTGCTCAGGAACTCTAGTTGCTCTGCACGTCTGGGTTAAAAAAGCTGTCTAGTTTTGTGCAATCGACTTACTTACTCGAACCGATGGTCTTTTCCATTAAGAGTTGCCAGTACAACCAGTCCGAGTGCATGTGACGTATGAGTGAAAAACTGTTGACGGGATTTGCCAAGAACTCCTTGGCATTAGGTCGGGCTGAGTTGTGAAAAGATTTCATTTTGTGGAGTCCTCTGTAAAGTTAACAATATCTAAGCTTTGGGGCAAAGACCAACCAAACGAGGAAACACCTTGCTTAGTTAGTGCAGTTTTGCTACTTCTTACACTCGTATAGCATCTAGTTTCTCCCGTATGGCCTGCACATATTGCTCCAGATTATCAACCAAGTCGCCATTAATATTCAGTAACTCATCCATATTCGCCACCGATCTAGCATAACGTTTTCTCTCCATATCATCGGGCTCTTCATGCACTTGAGCCGAAATAATTGTGGCACCAATTAGCAGGATAATAAACTGAAGCGCTTTCATGTTGATTTAAGTTTAAACTACAAAATGGATTCTCCATTGCAAAAAGTTATTTTAAAGCCAATTAGTTGCATTCATGCCTGGCGGAATCAATTAGGAATTATTCACACATGAGTGGACTTTGCTTGTGGATGGAACTGGGCTGTCAGAACATATAAGCCAAGTCAAGTATCCGCTTGGCCGCCACTGCCAAAATATACATATTAGAACTGTGAGCCAGGACAAAAATAACTTGATTAACTGATTCCAGCTGGAACCGAAGTTGAAGGGTCTTCCCAGATGTGGCAGGTTGTTAAAGAATCAGAATTGGGACGTTTGAGTAGCATTTTTATGTCTAGTTACCTTTACAGCTGGCGCCAATAGCTGGTGAAGGTGACCACACATGGCCCCTGAATCAAAGCCGACTTCCAGCTCGATTAGAAATTCCTAGCCGCAAGTTCGTGGGTTTGTATAGAATTTCAACCAATGCTTTCTGCCTAGAGAGTCGTTTACAAACACACAAGACTGTAATAAGTTAGTCCGTGCCAACACAGGGAAAAATATGATAGTTTTTGATGATCTATTAACTAATATCTTAATTTTGGATATTAAAATCAGGTCTGCAAACCGTATTCCGACATTCATTTTACTGTGAGTGCGCACATTGAACCGAACCTCTTAAGATATAAAAGCTGAACCTGAACCTGTTCCAAACCTTATTTATCGGTTCGGTTCTAAAAAAAAAAAGATACCTGCCGACGACTCCTGTTAACTGGGCGGCTCAGAGCGACTTAGTCCTACAATCGGCAGATTTCAAATTCCCACCAATACCATTTCCCAACTGATTTTAGAATCCTGGATTCAAAAATTTTGTAAGTGACTCGCAAAATAAGAACTTGACAGTCGAAAAGTAATATTTTTCAGAAAAACTTCTAAATGGAATTTGACTTAAGCTATATTTCCACTTTTCGAGATCTCAAATAAACTGGGCCAAATGTAGCTCAGGGTACGCTGAGGTGTCTGTCAAAAAACTCATAAGAAAACTTAGGTAGACTATCTCAGTTGGGAAATGTTTATAATAGCCTATTTCCACTAAAGAAATGAAACATCATTTCATGAAATGACAAGAAATGAAGGAAATGAAATAATTTCTGCCATACGTTTCTCCATTTTCATTTCCCGACATTCTCTCAGTGCCATTAGTGTCATCAGAAAAACCAAAATATCAGAGAGGTAAGTAATTTGTTTGTTTACAGATGAGCCCCCGGAAAACCCCAAGAGCTTGGAAGGAGACCCAGTTGACTGCGAGGTTTTTTATGGATGCATTCCACGTTCATCCATGAGAGCATTAATCGAGATGCTTAATCGCGCCCTTAACTATCCCGCATGGGGTGAGCGAGCAACTTTCGTTGGATGAGGAACCGACATCGTTGCAGCCAAGAATTTAGCGCAGAAAAACTACTCAACAGCTTCCACCTTTAAAGGAAGCTGTAGTGGCAGCTTCAAAGAAGAGGACGGAGGAGCCTAAGCGCAGCCGAGCGGCTTGAAGTTTTGGACACACCGTTGATTTATTTTGTGCATTATATGTGGGGTTATTAAAAATTAAGTGAAATAAACCTATTTTAGTCTTATTTTTAGTCTTATTGTTGATTCTTAAGGTACGATTTATTATACTCTGTACCGAAGGTACATAGAGTACTATAAGTTTGTGCAAAAGTATGTAACAGGCAGAAGGAAGCATCTTCGACCCCATAAAGTATATATACTCTTGATCAGCATCAACAGCCGAGTCGATATAGCCATGTCCGTCTGTCCGTCCGTCCGTCCGTCCGTCCGTCCGTCCGTCCGTCCGTCTGTCCGTATGAACGCACAGATCTCAGAGATGGTAAGAGATAGAGGTTTGACGTGTATGGGACATATGCTTCTTATGTCTGCAGGCAGATCAAGTTTATTTTCAATTTTGGCCACGCCCCCTCCCGCCACCGCAATTTAGAAAAAACGTCATATCTCCCACAGTTTTGAAGATAGATGGCTTGTTCCTTCTGGACATAATTAGTTATTAGAATAACTTATCGATCCGCCAAAGGAATGAAGAAGATCGGATGAACGGTTTTCGAGTTAAGATCAAAAGACAAAATTTCTTGGTACAGAGTATGTTATAGTCGGGCTTGACCGACTTTTTTTCTTGTTAGTACTGGAGAGTTATCAAAATCATTGGCGACATTGGTGCCCTCGGGTTGCGGACCTCACTTTTCTGCTCTATGATTCTCCAATCACTTGCTCGTTCTGTGAAGGCGGGTCTTTGATCTAAAAGCAGTTTCCACTACTCTCCTTACTTAGTTAAGTGTTAGTTAAGTTAAAATCTTTATTGAATGGAAGGTTTGTCTAACTAGCTTGCTCATTATTGCATTGCAGCATTTATTTGAAAATAGCCAACACAATATCAAATCCTTTAGCCAAATAATAATCAACAAAATCAAAGCATCGGCTGTTTTTGTCCACGTATCGTTGTGAATGTCAACAAAATGATGTTTTGTCAATGGAAACGACAAAATTTTCCAGAAATGAATATGATAGATGCTCAGTGGAAAGAGGCTATTACATACTAAATTACATTTTGGTTAATCACCAAATCACCCAAAAACGACCCAATCTCCAAACAATTAGTGACGTTTGTTGTTCGATTGCTGTCGAAATTTGTTTAAGCGTGAACCAAGGCTCGAACCAAAACCTACGCCCTAAAACCTCGAGCCTTAAACTTCCGAGCCTTAACCATTGGAAAACTTTGCAGCTGCGAAAAAGATTTAACGTTTGCAGCCCTGACTAAAATCTACATTTAATGTTAAATCCATGTTAAATTTTCATCTATTGAAGCAGAAAATCGATTTAAGGATGTTCTTATAAAATGAAAAAGGAATATTAATAAATATTCATCTCAAATGTGTTCATAAAATAACATTTTGCAAGAAATGTAATTGATACAGCTGATGCATTTTCAGTGGCTTCCAACGAATTTCGGCTAATGATATATCGGAATCGGTTGTGCCATGGACATGTAATGGTCGTTTCCATTGGTGGCCAAGAAATAAGCACTGTTTCGGTTCAGTTATTCACAGAGTCTCGGTTTTTTTTACATGGGCTTTGAAACCAACTGTCCTTATATATAAATGTATTTACTGAAGAAATGTTTCCGCATCTCAGCCTTTAAAGTTCAGAATAACGTACCGAATTTAGTAAAAACCTTTTTCGAAAGTTACTTTTTTCTGTAAACTCGAAGGTAAGGCATTCCGAAAAGTTGGCAATTTAGTAAAAATATGTCTGTCTTTGTCTGACACTCAGTGATGCTGGACTCTGGCAAGCGTTCGGTATGAATTGCCTACACTGAAAAAAGAAATCAATCCGAAACGGGACTGAAAACAGGGTAATTCCGGATATTTTTGGGCCGACCCTGCTGCCTGCTCCTGGATTAGCTATGTTTTTAATCCCGATTCGGATCGATTTCAGATTTTATTTTCTCTGTAGTGATTTACCCTTAATTATGCGTTAATAATTCCACATTTTCGAAACTAAGGCAGTTCGCTAAACGTCTTAAAATTCTTGTTCTTGGATCAAGATTTGTTTTACACTAACTGAATTCTGGAAGGTCTTCCTTGGGTAAATTGTCACGTTGTACTCCCAAAACTGTTCGTAAAGTCATATTTTCGGACTTCTGAAGTTGCGATAAGTGCAAAATGATGTTATTGACTTCTTTCTTAACCGCAATTCCCCCATAAGTGTACAACCCAGAATTAGGGTAAAACCTGTTCGTAAGTTCGTTATTTTGAACTTCAAAAGAAGTTGCTATGTTTGGAAAACCCTAGATCCACGTGCCGGTTACAATTTGATGTAAAATAAAGTTGGGTCCATTGTGGTCGAGCACATCATTAAGTACTAGTTCTGCTTTTCAAGGTATCAAGCCCCAAGTTTTGGTTTGAACCAACTCTATTTGGTCTAGCTAGTTCTTATATTTATATTTATCATTTTTCCGTTGAAAGATTTTTAAAATGTCAAACCTAGCCTTAAAAGCATTTTCTTTATGATTTCCAAAGTGAATATGCGAATTTTAAACAATTGACTTTCTGAAGAACATTTGAACATTTCACTTCAAATCTTTGGAATATGGGATTGAAGTGAAGTAGCATGAGAGAATAATCAGTTCAAACCCACTTTTAACACACTCTAATGATTCGATAACATTAAACTAAACTCTCAAATTATTTTGAGAGACTCCTCTGATGAATTTTTATAAGTTCTACTAGTTGATAGCTGATTGGTCACCTGATTGCATGCATCATATGAAATTACCAGTAATCTGATGAGACTTCGAAATTTTTATGAATCTTTCCAAGTGTTTAAAGATTTGTAAGTTTCCGCTGCGTCTGGTGTATTCGATTCTCCTACTTCAATAAAATCGATGCGATCGTCTCGAAAACGACTCCAAGTTTATTCAAAATCGTGTCAGCATCACATATCCGCCTTATGAATAATTTCTTTTCCACATAGTTCAAACTGACTCACTCTGCAAGGCAGGGTTTCCGGAAGAGTTGATCCACATCATATATCCAGTTGGACAAAACTGTAAGCAACAAGTAGATGAGTAACTTATTAAGCTGTTAGCTTCATACTCACTCCATTTGCTTCCCTTCAGTACTGGACAGGCCATGTGTGATGTTCGTACATCTCCCTCTCCCCTATTGTTCAAATTGTGAAATAGTAGGGCATTACCAAGCTTGGGTTGCACCGAAATCTCTAGTTCAGGAAAAGCGGTGGCACCGCCAAGCTCTACATCGCTCAACTACGTCCAAAAAAAAACCGAGCTCTAATCAATTGGATTGCCATAAAAAAAATTGCATTATACGTACATACATAAGTAGGGTGGCAATGCGATTTCCCGCCTTATTCGCTTGAGCCTTTGCCTCACTGAAATAATCATAATGCTCTCCATAATGGCCTCCTAGGCCATAATTCATAATTTGCATATCATGCGAACTGGATAGATCAAAATTGGTGAGTTCACCCACAAGACGACTTATGGTTAGCAGACCAGCATTCGAACTGGGGGACACCCAGGCTCCATGTGTTGTGCGCGATGGATTGGGCACAGAATCCGTAAAATTAACATTCCAGGTCCTGGCACGTTTTAGCAGTGGCCCGCCCATTTCACGTAAGCTTAATGCCTGCTCTGAACTCAAGACATCATGGTACAAAACAATATAGGGATCCAAGGAGAGTATTTCCATCTTAAATGGTGCGATCAATAGGAATGCCGATTGGGTGTTGGCATACAGACAATACAGGCGAGTGCTTTTATGAAAGGCTGGGCTACACCAGGTCCGGCAATAACTTTGCTCATAACGAGACGAATGATAAGTGTAGTTTTCTGCAAGAAATTCTACTGAGTGAAGAATGCTTCATTTTATGTATAGAAACTTACGGCTTTTCTCGACCATTTCCGCATTTTTGGGAAATGGTTTAATATCAGCTTCATCGATTACTTGCAGCACTTTATAGACTTTCCGTTCCAAGGCTGTTAGATTTTGATATCCCATTAGAGTGGCATTTACCCAATCATTAGCCAGCTCCAGTTGTGACTGATCATATGCGAGTCCAGCCATTTCTATAGATTCCAATGGACTAAACTTGGAACTGCAAAAGAGAAACAGTATTTGAGGATTGCTTAAGAGAGCTTTACAAGGCTCATAAGGTTTAAATATAGCAACAGAAATTATAAATTGTGCATATCTTTTTGAAAGTATATATGTATTATCTCCAAAACATAATCATTTATTTGTGATAAATGCCCTTCAGAGAATGCAAACTTTATTTCCTTAAGTTATTATGTATTAAAATGAAGCCATTGCAAGTCTGTCTTAGATATTTTACACTGCATATTCACTCAGATTGTTGGGTATTCAAATAAATGTTGAGTAAAGTTAAATATAAAATATATACTTGAGTATATATTGAAAGTTAGGATTTTTCAAATAACATAGCATACTTTAAAGGGCATTAAGCATGATATATCTTCTGTGTATCAATGTAGTACAATACCATAGTACCAAATTAGACCATTTTCCGCCTTAGTGTGTCATTGGTGAATCATTGGTGAGTCTTTGATGAATTATCGATGATAAATTAACAGTTAAAGCATCAGTAATTCTTTTTCATTTCTTGGTTTATCATAGCCGACAGATTTATCAGGGAAACTTTCCTGCTGAGTCCCATTTCTGGCTAAGTGGGTAGTTGCTGAGTCATTGGTGATTCATTGGTGAGTCGTTGATGAATTATCAAAGATAGATTAATTGTTGAATCATCAGTGATTCTTAGGTAAATCCTTGGTTAATCATAAGCGACATTTTCATCAGCCATTTTCGGCTGAGTGAGTCATTGATACATAACCGATAATACATTTACCGTTGAATCATTGGTGATTCTTAAGCGAATAGTTGGTTAATCGTTGGCTACAGATTCATCAGTAAAATTATCAGCCGAAAACCCGTTTTCCGGCTGACTGGGTCATGGTGAGTCATTGATGAATTATCGATGACAGATTTATCGTTGAATCATTGGTGATTCTTAGACAAATTAAGTTAAATTTTCAACCTGAGATCCATTTTCCGGCTGATTAAGTCATTGGTGAATCATTGATGAATTATCGATGACAGAATTATCGTTGAATCATTGGTGATTCTTAGACAATTTAAGTTAAACTTTCAACCTGAGATCCATTTTCCGGCTGATGAACTCATTGGTGAATCATTGATGAATTATCGCTGATAGACTCATCGTTGAATCATCGGAGACTCTTAGGTCAATCATGGTGTAATCGTTGACGACAGGTTCATCATTAAATTTTCTTACTGATACCCATTTCCCGGCTTAGTGAGTCATTGGTAAATCATTGGTGATTCATTGGTGAGTCGTTGATAGTTTATCTAGGAGCGTTGAATCATCAGTGATGCTTAGGTGAATCATTGGTTAATCATAAGCGACAGATTCATCTGGGAAATATTCCCATTGAGACCCATTTCCGGCTAAGTGAGTCATTGGTGAATCATTGATGAATTATCGTTGATAGATTTGTCGTTAATCATTGGATTACTGATTACGGCTGTGTAAGTCTTTGGTGTATCAATGGTGATGTGTTGATGAACTATCGATGATAGACTCATCGTTGAATCATCGGTGATTCTTAGGGAATCATTGCTTAATCATTGGCAAAAGATATGTCAGTAAAATTTTCCCATTTTCCGGCTTTGTGAGTCGGGAATCATTGGTGATTGATTGGAGAGTCATGGAAGGATTGTCGATCGTAGATTTACGGTTGAATCAATTGTGATTCTTAGATGATTCATTGGCGACAGATTTATCAGTTATACATTTACAGACTCACAGTTGAATCATTAGTGAATTATTGGCAACAGATTCATGGTGAAATAGTTGGTAATACATAGGTACATCATAGATCATTGATATCATTAGTGAATCATTGGTGTTTTAATGGTGTGTCATTGGTAAATCATTCTTGAATCATCTGCAAAAGATTCAGCTGGGATTGCTTACTGATATGTATACCGATTCTACTGTGTGTGTGTGGTGAATTATCGGCGACAGATTCACGATTGAATTGTTGACGAAGACATATTAAGAATATAATAAGTGATTTTCTGGTAAGACATTTAGAGACTTATTAGTGTTTCATTGGTGAATCATCGCTGAATCATTGATTGATTGACTTTGGAATAGCTAGTACTACGAATGGTAGCAACTTACTCATATTGAATACCATTTAGACGCCCTTTAGCGAAATCCTGCGCTGTCAGTCCATAAACGTTCTGCAGGCGACTAATGGCATTCAAGGCCTCGGCATAGTCCTCAGATGTGGGCAGCCCCAACGAAAGTTTGCGTATTGCCCAGATATGTTCTAAAATTGTACAAGCCTTATAATATAATGGTCGATTGTTCAGTTCGGCGGGTTATCTTACCGCTGCCAATTGGCTGCTCCATTAGCTGACGCCAATGAGTCCAGTCCGAGTGCATGTGCCGTAAGAGAGAATAACTGTGAAGTGGATTGGCAAGATACTCTTCCCGATTGGGTTCAGCTGCTGTTTGTCTAGTTCGCATTGAAGTAATGTGACTAAAATACTTAATACTTAGTCTGGTACTCAATAGTATGCTTTACACGTTTATCAAACTCACCGACGCATAATACTGATCTTTTGTTTTAGATCGCCAGCATAGAGAGACAAATGACTTAGCAGTTGTTCATCCAGCTCTAAGAGTTTACTCATACCAAACACAGAAGTGGCATAATTAGAGTTCAAATCTAGCTCCGATTCAGTCTTCACACAAAGCCCTGAATCAGCGATAGCGAGGAGAAGGAAAACTTGAACTTGTGGCAACCACATGGCTGAACAAAAGTGTGCCAAAAAAGCCTTCAACAGTTCAATGAAGCGGCTTGACAAATCCGATTTTCATGCTGTGTTTATTTTATTTTAAAATGTAGCACGAAATGTCCATAAAATTGAAATTAAATTATATCGAACTCTCAGCTAGACAAGGCCGTCTGAAGAGTTGACCCAAATCACCCAACCATTTGGTCATGACTGCAAGAAAAATGAAGAAAATATAAGACACATTTTCAAAGAACTTACTTACCCCATCTAGAGCCTACAATAGTGGTGCAGGCCGCATGTCCGGTTCGGGGATCACCCTCGCCCTTGTGATCGAGATTGTACCACATCAATGCGGAGCCCTTTTTGGGATAAACTGTTATATTCAGGCGGGGAAAAATAGTGGCACCACCTTGAGGCACCTCATTCAACTAAATGGAAATAGTCTGCATAAGAATTCCATTAACTTAACCATTCTTACTTACGTAAAACAATATAGTGGCCATGCGATCACCTATTATATAATCGGCATTCTAAAAACAGAATTACTTTTGAACTAAAATGCCTGAAGGTAGGGCCTGTAATAACCAACTTACCTCACTACCAAAATAATCAAAATGGTCACGATAATGCCCACCGATGCCGTAGTTCATCATCTGAAATGGTTCAGAACATCTCACATCAAAATTTGTAAAGTCCTCGACGCGTTGACCAAGTCTTTTCGTTAGGTTGTTATAGTCCCCCGGGACCCAAACGGCTTTGGTAGTGCGTGCAGAATCTGGAACGGCTTTTTTTTGAGTCATATTAAAGGTTAAGGCACGAAATAGCCTGACTCGAGCTAATCTAAGCATTTGTTCAATTTCCTTATCAGAGATCACATCATAATGGAGTACTATGTAGGGATCCAGGGAGAGTATTTCCGTTTTAACAGGTGCCAAACGTAGAAAGGGTGAAGCTGTTGTATTGTAGAGACAGTAGAGCTGAGTTGTGATGTTACGGCATTCCTTAAGGCAGCAAATGGGCTTTTCGTCCTGCTGTTCACTACTAACTTCTGGGAGCAGATTGGCAGGGTTTTTCAATTTTCGAAATTTGAGCTTGAAGAAGGCTCGTCTTAAACTGGGATTGTTAGGGCAGTCAATCATGGCTGCTGTTAGCATGTTTCTAGCTTCTAGCTTTCTATCTGTTATGGACTAAGAGTTAAGAACAGAAAATATATCAATTGCAGTAAACATACCCAACTTGTGCAAAACTTCGGCATGTAGCACCAAAAGAGAGGTTTGATGCAGTCCCAGCTGCTCGTTAAGATCTGCATTCTGCTTGTCCTCTTCGTAGAGTTGAAGTGCTGCTCTAAGCCACTGATCTGCCTCAAAGTATGCCTCGGTCTCTACCAGATATTTGGCCAGTGTATAACAGTCCAGAGAAGTTAGAGACACACTTAAAAATCCGTCTTTTGAGTTAATTTATTAAGTTTTCCTAAAACTATTTTATGGCTTACTTGTATTGCACATTCTGTAAGAGTCCCTTGGCCATATCACTTCCATCTAGGGAATAAGTGTGTTGTATGCGGTATAAGGCATCGTTGGCCTCCAACATGTCCTTAGAACTGGGCAAGTTTACATAATGCTCGCTTATATTGCCTGCAAACTCTTTTTGATAAGAAATCTTGGTGAATATAAAATGCTTTTCATGGCTACTGAACTACCCACCTTTCCCTGGTTGTTGCTCCAAATACCAGAGCCATTGAGGCCAATCCATGTGCATATGACGCAGAAGTGCAAGACTATTCAAGGGATTAGAGAGATAGTCCCCGGCACCTTCCGCTTTTGCCTGCAGCAGTTCATTTCGCCTTATCTGCAAGTAACTGGAAAACCGAACTCTTTTCAAACTCTATTCAAAATTAAATCAAATCAAAACCAGTAACAAAATACTCTGTTCCCTTTATTTCAAGTGTTTTTCAAGTGCATTCCGTTTCGAACCCTGAATTCCACTGTGAACCGAACCTTGAAACGACCCTCTTAAGGTACTAAAGCTGAACCTCAACCTGTTCCGAATCTGAAATTATGGTTTGTTTCCACAAAAATTACACTTCAACACTTCTGTTATCCTGAAGTTTCTAAACGACTGAGTTTTACAATCGGCTGCAATGTTTAAGGTAAACAATTATCAAAATGTTCCAAATTACCATTAGAATCCCCACCATATTACTTAGCCTCTGTTTTTTAAGAACCGCGACTTCAAAGCTTATTGAACAATTCACAAAATAAGTGCTGAACATTATTGTGGAAACATTTTTGGTACATAGATTACGAAATTGAATTTCTGTAGCCAGCACTTCGAAATATTTATTTCATCACAATACTTTATATAAATAGAAAGACTTTGTCATTGCCTTTATGTTCATGAGCTGTATGAAAGTGTTTCTATTTTTATAAAGTATTGTGAAGAAATTCCAAATGCTGGAAACATAACTGAACAACAAATTAAAGTTTGACTAAGCCATCCCGACCCAAAATCGATACAATTCTGTTACTATTTATCGTTTATTATATCAACTTATATAAATCATGAACTGAACCAAGATTCTAACCCAAAACCTTGGCCCAAAAACATTGAACCTCAAAACTGTGAACCTTAAACATTGGCAAAGTCTGGTTCAAACCCGTGAACCGGAGCTCCCAAAATATAGTTGGGCTTGCAAAAACTTTTTACCAGTGCTGCAAACCGGTTTTGAACCGAACCGGTTCGAACCCGGAATTCCGACATTAATTTTACTGTGAACCCAACCTTGAACCGAACCTCTTAGGAAATAAAAGCTGAACCCGAACCAGTTCCGAACCTAAAATTTCGGTTCGGTTCAAGAAAAACGGTAGACATTTGAAATTTTTAACTTCTGCCTTGCAACTTCATCTATTATCTGGTTGGTTTAGTGCGACTCAGTCTTAAAATGGGCAGGAAATTGTAATACTAAATCTAGAAAGACGATCAGCATTACTTATAGAATCCCCACCCACAACAGCCTCTTTTTTTAAAACCTTGGACTCTAAATCTTTGTACAAGATTCACAAAAAAACAAGAGCTAAACATTAAATTGGTAATATTTTTTTACAAGAACTACGAAATGGAACTTTACCTAACAGGAAATTATATTTAGATTTTCCCATGTGTTCTACAAACCGAACCCGACCCAAAATCAACACAATTGCCATAGAGTTTGTGTCGTTTTTAGTTTGATTACCATATAAACTTGAATAAAGCATGGGATGAACAAAGGTTCGAACAAAAATCTTCGTCCAAAAACCTCGAACCTCAAATTTCCGAACCTTAACCATGGGAAAATTTTGGTTCGAACCAGTGAACAGCCCTGCTTTTTACAGCTGTCAACCTGCTGAACTCCGTGCTATCTAACTAAGCTTTTCAGTGTAGATGGATGTGCGCACTTTCTTGAATTGTTTCCCTGACAGTCTTCTGCGGTTAAAGGACTAGATGATTAAAAGGAGGGGGAGAAATTTTCCAAGTCTAAAACAAACTTGATCTGGGTATTTGAGGTTCTATCGAAGCAATCATACAGATAGTCGGGCTCGTCTATTGCTGGTGATAAAGAGTAAATATACTTTATGCAGTCGGAGATGCTTTCTTCTGGTTGTCCCTTCGCAGCAACATTATATACTCTGTGTTAGGGCAGCAAGCCGATTCACAGCCGAACTGCTCCGGAGTCGGAAACCCCGGGAAGTCTAATTGTACCCGAACCGGAACCTGAACCTGACGAAAATTGAATTCAGAAAGGTTCAGTTCACAAAAAAATCGAGCGATGACTTGTTTGAAAGAAGTTTGTACTAAAATCTGAGCATATGTAAAAGAGTTACACTTAAAGTAATTAGAGTTTGATTGGGTTTGTTCGACCTTAGAACTAAAAATGTAGCATATGTTGTATGTGCTTTTGCTGCAGACTTCATAATAAATGTTTCCTAAATAAGAGTAAAACAAAAATGATGACTGAACCCTGGTTTCTGCCTGAACCTCGGTTCAGCAAACCTCTGAGCTCGCTCTGTAAACACGAGCCCACAAAAAATCGAGGGTTTGCACCCTGGAGTGAACCCCTACTGATTTTTAGGAGATTTGCAGCCCTGCACTGTGTAGCTTTCGTGTACAAGGTACATATAAAACTGTTTAAATATCTATTACTTATTCATTCTAAGGCAACTCCATAACCCTCAGCGCCACTGGGCTTCTTTCCTTATGAATGCTTAACGTATGGTACAATTATTTTAGCTATAATTTTTGCGCACCGTCAGGCGCGTCATGAGACTTTAGTCCTGAGGTCCTTAGCTCACAACCCAGACAAGGTAAAGTTTTTAGTGAACGAGAAACGAAAGTCAACTTAAGTTAAAGAAGTTAAAAATAATCTTGAAACCGTTCGATTCTATGGCAGCTACAAGAAATAGTCATCCTATCCAGATGGAAGCAGCTCCGACTTCTGCATCAGCAATTTGTCTTGCTTTTCGAGCGTATCAAGCATTTGCTTGGCAACGGCTTAAGAAAAACCATCAACTCACCTTTCGATCACATCCAACCTTTCTTGCAGTGCATCAGCGAAATTCTCTAAATTGTCTACCAATTGTTCATCACAAGTGAACAAATGTTGAGCTCGGCAATAGACATGGCATAATGTTTTCCAGGTCTTTCTACATCTTCTGATCTTGTCATACAGAGCCCCAAGATCAGGCAACAGAGCCCGACAATTCTTGACATTTGAAGGTCTTAAACTGCACTGACAGCATATATTCTGTCTCAGTGAGATGAATTAGTCAAGGTAAATGGATTTAGCATGGCCAAGTGGAGTGTGAATCAGTTCCGGAAAACAAGGAAAAAACCATTAGGAACGCTGGTTGGTAGATTGCAAGCTTTATAAGATCTATTATATCTGAGAATTCTGTGAATCTTACAAGAACTCAACTAACCAATTAATAACAGATATTTGGGTTTGATAAAACTTGTCGACGATTTCATATAGCTAGCCACTCGAGCTTTCGGCTAGACAAGGTCTTCTGAACAATTGTCCCACATCACCTAACCACTTGCTCATGACTGAAAAAAAGGAACTTTTAGTTAGATTCTAAATAAGTTTTCCTTACCCGCTTACCCCATCTCGACCCCACAATAGTGGGACAGGCCGCGTGTACGGTTCTGGGATCACCCTCGCCTTTGTGATCGAGATTGTACCACATCAATGCGGCGCCCTTTTTGGGCAAAACTGTGATATTCAAAAGGGGAAAGGAGGTGGCACCACCTTGAGGCACATCATTTAACTAAATGGCAAAAAAGGGCTTTCAATTTCGAAAAGTTTGACCATTTTCACTTACATAAAACAATACTGTGGCCAGGCGATCTCCAATTGCAAAATCGATATTCTTAAATAATGCTTGTCAAATATCAAATGGAAATGTATAGAATGAAGGCAATGCCGACTACTCACGTCTCTACCAAAATAATCATAGTGAGCACGATAATGTCCACCGATCCCATAGTTCATTATCTGAAATGGCTCAGAGAATCTCACATCGAAATTGGCAAAGTCCTCGATACGCTGGCTAAGTCGTTTCGTTATGTTATTGTGAGTGTCGTCTACCCAAATGGCTTTGGTAGTGCGTGCAGAATCTGCTTTTGCTTTCTTTAAAGTGGTGTTATAGGTCACGGCGCGAACTAAATTGACACCAGCTAAATGCCTCATTTGTTCAATTTCCTTATCAGAGATCACATCATAATGGAGCACTATGTAGGGATCCAGGGAGAGAATTTCCGTTTTAACCGGTGCCAGACGTAGGAAGGGTGAAGCTGTTGTATTGTAGAGACAGTACAGCTGAGTTGTCATGTTACGGCATTCCTGTAGGCAGCAAATGCGTTCTTTGTCCGGCAGCTTATGATCATCTTGTCGAAATAAGTTGGCAGAGCTTTTAGTTTCTTGAGACTTGAGTTGATTCAACATTTTCAGCTTGAAGAAAGCTCGTCTTAAACTGGGATTGTTAGGCCAGTCAATCATGGCTGCTGTTAGAATGTTTCTAGCCTCTTGCTTTTTATCTGTTATGGACTAAGAGTTAAGAACAGAAAATATATCAATTGCAGTAAACCTACCCAACTTGTGCAAAACTTCGGCATGTAACACCAATAGAGAGGTTTGATGCAGTCCCAGCTGCTCGTTAAGATCTGCATTCTGCTTGTCCTCTTCGTAGAGTTGAAGTGCTGCTCTAAGCCACTGATCTGCCTCCATGTATTCCTCAGTCTCTACCAGATATTTGGCCAGTGCATAACAGTCCAGAGAAGTTAGAGACACACTTAAAAATACGTCTTTTGAGTTAATTTCTTAAGCTTTCCTAAAACTATTTTATGGCTTACTTGTATTGCACATTCTGTAAAAGTCCCTGGGCCATATCACTTCCATCTAGGGAATAAGTGTGCTGTATGCGGTATAAGGCATCGTTGGCCTCCAACATGTCCTTAGAACTGGGCAAGTTTACATAATGCTCGCTTATATTGCCTGCAAACTCTTTTTGAATAGAAATCTGGGTGAAAATACTATTCCTGGTTACTGAACTACCCACCTTTCCCTGGTTGTTGCTCCAAATACCAGAGCCATTCAGGCCAATCCATGTGCATGTGACGCAGAAGTGCAAAACTATTCAATGGATTAGAGAGAAACTCCTCAGCACCTTCTGTTTTTGCCTGCTGCAGCGACTTTTGCCTAGTCTGTACGTAACTAGAAAACAGACATTTTGGAACGTTCATCTTGTTTAATCCCTACTCACCTCTCAATGACATCAGCTTTTTCTTGCAGTGCATCAGCAAAATTTTGTAAATTGTTTACCAACTGTTCGTCGTAAGTAAACAAATGTCGCATTTCGGCTATAGACATGGCATAATGTTTACCAGGAATATTTTCTTCATTTGATCTTGTCATTGACAATCCCAAGAGCAGGCAACAGAAACAACCAAGTCTTGTCATTTTAGGGTTTACAATTTGACTGGAAACATAAATCATTGCTGAGTAGAACGAATCAGTTTCGGAAAATCGATCTATGACGAGATTTTTCACAGAGGTGAGATGACTTTTTATACTCTGTACCGTAGGCACACTCAGAGAAAAAATAGAGAATTTCATACTTGGAAGAAGAACTTTCGAGATCAAAAGTTCGATCAAAGTGAAGATTCTCGATCCAAGTGCGAAATTCTTGATCTAAGAACAAAACATTCTCAAAACAAGTAAAAAATTCTTGAATCAAGTGCCAAACAATCTCAAATCCAAAGTTTGTCATTCTTGAATCAAGAGCATACAGCATTGTCACAAACCGAGAATGTCTTCCATCAGAATCAAGAGTAAGATCGTTGACTCTTAAATCAAGAGCTTCATTGATTCCAATCGTACAACAATTTAAAAAGCAGTTGTTTTATGGAAAACTAATTGTTAAACCATATAGCAAGTTTTAGCCGGCTCGAGGAATACATAACACCTCACAGCAGCATCAGTCCTTGCCTGTTAACTGGCAGTCTCACAGCCGTCGCTCCATGCCAGCAATGCCATAACCGGTTGGGAATTCCAAAGCAGCATGAGTGCAAAAATCAATCCCCACACACCCCTCTTCGATAAAAACCCAAACTGAAAGAGCCAGTTCTACGCTGGGTTCTCTCAAATGTGCTTGCTCTCCTCTCTGTTTCTTTACCGCAGTCCCCTTGCCTAAATACATCATACTGAGAACGAATTTAGCTCGATTTCAAGAGCGAAATTCTTGAAAATTCAAGAACGAATAATTAATTTTTTAAGTGCGTTCGCTCTTAAGTTATTCGTTCTACTTTTTCTGGGTATTATAAGTTTGTACAAAAGTATGTGACAGCCAGAAAGAAGCATCGCCGACCCCATAAAGTATATATATTCTTGATCAGCATCAACAGCCGAGTCGATATAGCCATGTCCATCTGTCTGTCCGTATGAACGCACAGATCTCAGAGATGGTAAGAGATAGAGGTTTGACATGTATAGGACATATGCTTCTCATGTCTGCAGGCATATCAAGTTTATTTTCAATTTTGGCCACGCCCCCTCTCGCCACCGCAATTTGGAAAAAACGTCACATCTCTCACAGTTTTAAAGATAGATGGTTCTTATCTTCAAGACATATTTAGTAATCAGTATAGCTTATCGATCCGCCAAAGGAATAGTGAAGATCGGATGAACGGTTGTCGAGTTATGATCAAAAGACTGTTCGCTGTTTCAGCGCAGTGGCAGCGCTGCTTTCAGCTGCTACTGGAGCATCAAAATTTATGCTGAGAGTATAATTTTGTTGGTACAGAGTATGTTAAGGTCGGGCTTGACCGATTTTCTTTCTTGTCTATCGAAAAGAGCTGCTAACCCCTCAAATTATGACAAAGCTCCGTTTCCCGAGTTGGAGAAAGAATTTTCTAATGGTAAGTGTTCGAAAATTTGAGGATCGAGGTTTTTGGATGCCGGTTTGGTTTCCCTATGTAAATGCAAACCAATTAATTTGTTTTATTAACTTTTGGAGTAATTAGAGCCACAGCTTGCCCACCACTGATTTAGAAGATTCAAATATTCATAAAATAAGACTTTAATGCATAACACTAGCTCCAAAGGGCGATTTTGAGAACAGACTGGGAAATAGTTTGGATTTTGTACGCCATTTGTTTAATTGGACCGAACCGAAGTTTTGCGGTTTCAGTTTTCTCTGCTCCTTACCGTTTTATACCAACAATTCCACACCAATAAACAAATAAATTGACTTGGCAAATTTTTAAATAAATCTCATGCCATGTCCACCAGAAGTGTTCAACATTCTGTCCAATTTCAAAGTTTCACAAAAGGCGCCCGATTAATGTTTGTCAAACGCATCGTCAATCAAACCGCAATCAATATAAATATGTATGAACCGTTGTAAGTGCACACATTCCCCATTTCCCCAGTCCACAATGTGGAGCATAAAATGCCAACAAACGTTTTTCATTCTGTCATTTGCATAGGCAGAAGGCAGAAGCACTCCAGAAATGCCGAAAAAATGCTCCAACTGTGTCAATGTTTGTCTAGTCTGCTCTGTCTCAAGCGGCTGCTGCTGCTTCCAGGCATTCTGGATGGTTGTCTCCAGCCTGTCCACTCAGTTGGCATTTGATAGACAGTGAAATGAGTATGTCTGCAGTTAAAGCGTACTTTTTTCTAGTTTATGTCAGCCTTTTCCTGGCCAGTGTCCAGGGCGATTACTATTCAGCCATTAGTGAGCTAAAACGACTACTTGACGTGGAGGCTTTCTTGGTTGAGCAAATGGAAGCTTATCTGGTTAAAGTGGAACAGGAACAAGAACATATCGAAAGGTAAAGTTTTCTGCAAGGAGTTGAGTTTGTTGGTGTTGTTACCATTAAGCCACTTACCGCTATCGGTCAGATTTCGTGATTTCAAAACGGATCTTAATGCCAAAATGCAAACCTGGCTGAGTGTTCATTGTTAATTGAAAGGAATGGCGCTGAAACGAAACTGTGAAGAAGTGACAAATTCTAAATTTCAAAATTAATTTGTTTTAAGTTTCATTAACAGCTGCCAGTTTTTCCGTTATTAATGATTTTTTTTGAAAAACGGACAACTAATCTAATCGAAAATGTTGACACTATGTTTTCAACCGATTTGATGAAACTCAGCTTTCAATTATCTTGCCTACTTTACATCTCCGTGATCCAAATCGTTCGGAAGCCAGTACAGTGTGTTGAAGTCTTTCTTAGTGGAAAAACTATAGACAAATTGTTCTGTGCAAACCCTTTTATGAAAGTTACCATTGGTACATGTTCACACTGAAAGTGAAGTCTAGAAATATTAAAGCTGTTCTTGTGTGGGTCTTATCACAGTTAAGTTTCGGAGAGAGTGTTAGTATAATCGATGCTGCGAATCTGTCGCGAAAAATTCACAAAATATATAGTTTTTGAAGGGACTTTCCCTTCTAAAGTCAGTGTCGAGTGTATGTGAGTACACACACATAACTGAGTGCTTCGTACTTAAAACCTTTTTTCAATAAACAGCCTGGTTCTCATTTCAAGCCGATACTTCGAACACTGCACACTGGGACAGAATGGAAAACTGACCGGCAGAAATTCATAACGTAATTGTCTTTTTTCGATTGTTGGGGTACAGTCCAAAGCTTTAAGGGATTGATTTATTTATTTTACATCTATTTTGTGACTTTTTTGTAGCAACTTACGATGTGGTGATATTAGTGTATTTTCTCTTAACAATTTATGTTTGGATCGGTGTTACTGTGTCTCTGAAGTGTTAATTAATGTAAATATCAATTCTGTGGCAGGATCAGATTCGTCGTCTTGGGAGTTGCGAAGGGAATATTCTTTTGAGTCTTCTTCCTGCTCTGACGAAATTCATTGTTCTTCTTCGCAGTATTCGCCTCGCCAGCCGATTTGGGTGTCCTCTGAGCCTCTCGAGGTAGTCTGCAGCTTGCTTGTTAATAACGTGGGGACATTAAGTTCCTTCTCCAGCCTTCTGGTGCACATGTACCAGGGCGCTCCCGATAGTCTGCTCAAAAAAAAATAGAAGAAAGTTAAGTAAGTTTGTATACAAGGGTATACAACACTTTTTCTAACTAATTTGAAGGACATAGCCAGTGAAAACAAACAAGTTTTTCTCAATAGGACGACTCTTTTTACTCTACTTTTATATGACAGCTATACCATCTAGATGTCCGACTTCGACCAGACTTACTAGACTCTTGGGCAAGCATATAAAACTAAGAAATTCAAAGTTTCTAGTCGTTCGCTTTGAAAACAAAAAAGTTTTTCTCACTAAAACTGGTTTCTCGACCGATCATTCCTATGGTAGCTATAACCTATAGCCATCCGATTTGGACAAGACCTTGAAGAATTGTGTGAAAGCTTATAAAATAAATATATGCCAATTTTAAAGAGGCTTAAATTGAAAACAAATAAGTTTTTCTTACTATGACTATTTGTCTAAACTTACTTTTCTATGGCAGCTATACTATATAGAAGTCCGATCTCGACCAAACTAGAAAACTAGTATATACTGAGTTTGGAGACGATTGCATTAAAAACAAAAAAGTTTTTCTCACTAGAACTAGTTTTTCGACCGATCGTTGCTATGGCAGCTATTTGTTATAGTCTTCCGATTCGGTCGGTTCCGAAAAATGTGCAGCGTATTTGTACCAGAAGACTTCGTGCAAAGTTTGTTGGCGGTAGCCTTAAAACAGACGGAGAAGATAGCATAGAAACAGACGGACGGACAGACGGATATGGCTAAATCGAATCAGCTCGCCATGCTGATTAAGAATATATATACTTTATGTGGTCGGAAATGCTTCCTTCTATGCGTTACAAACACCTCGACAATTTCAATATACCCTCTACAAGGGTATAAAATAGTCTAAGAGGGGTATCGTATTCTTACTTTTTGGGTGCTCCGACTTCATTTCTGTTAATATTTTTCCGATTGGCGGTGAGGCGTTTGGTTTATAGAAGACAACGGGGATAATATATAAAAAAATCATATGGGGCATCGTTTTGTGGGTTTAAGGGTGCTCCAATTCAGTTTCTGGCAATATTTTTACAATCCGTGGTTAGGGGGTCGACTTATGGAAGGGAAATGGACTAAAATCTAGAATAAAACTCAAATGGGGTATTGTTTTTATAGTTTTTGGGTGATCCGATTTCATTTCTGGCATTATTATACCCTTGCAAAGCGTATTATAATTTTGCCCAGAAGTTTGCAACGCATCGAAATATTCATTTCCGAAACCATAAACTATATATATTCTTGATCAGGGTGACGAGCTGAGTCGATTGAGCTTTGTCCGTCCGTCCGTCTGTCCGTCTGTCTGTCTGTTTCTACACGAACTAGTCTCTCAGTTTTAAAGCTATCGAGCTGAAATTTTGCACAGAGTCTTCTTTTTGCTGCACAATACTATTATCGGATCGGATGACTATATCTCATAGCTCCAATAGGAACAATCGCTCGGAAAACTAGTTTTAGTATGAAAATTTTTTTTCTTTTCAATGGAAACGTCTCCAAACTTTGTAATCGTAGGTTTTATATGTTTTTTTATTATTCTACCAATTTTTATTAAAATCGGACAACTATATGGTATAGCTGCCATACAAAAGATAGGTCTGAAAAACAGTCTTGGTTAGAAAAACTTTTTTGTTTTTAATGGTAGCATCCTGCAATTTTGTATTTGTTTGTTTCTTTTGCTTTTACATAATTCTACAAGCTTTTGTCCAAATCGGATGACTATATCATTTAGCTCCCATACGAACGATCGGTCGGAAAATGGGAAAAAGAGTATTTTTTGAAAATATTTAAGCGAGCACTTGCAAGGGTATTAAAACTTCGGCACAGACGAAGTTAGCTTGGCTTTCTCGTTAGTTAGATCGATGAAGATGGGTTCAACTTATGTAAAAAGGAAAGTGGCCAAATAGAAAGAAAATCAAATGGGGTTTCGTTTTCATAGTTTTTGGGTGCTCCGATGGCATTTCTGGTTAAATTTTTTCGATCAGCGACAAGGTGGTCGACTAATGGAGGCGGGTATAATCCAGAGAAATGTCAAATGGTTTAACGTTTTTCCAGTTATTTGGCCTTATTTTTCGGATCGGTGAAGAGGGGCTCGACATATGGAGGGAGAAAAGCGGTAAAATCTAAAGTAAACTCAAATGGGGTACTGTTTTGCTAATTTTTGGGTGTTCCGACTTCATTTCCTGCAATTATTTATAGTTCTTTGAAGAGTGGTTCAACTTATGGAGTCGGAAAGGGGGTAAAATCTAAAGAAAAATCAAAGTGAATAACCAAAAATAAATGAATCGGACAACGAAATAAGATTAGTCGCTTTCGTAAAAGTCTAAAGTATTAAGAAATGACAATCATAGGCCCAGAACCTTAAAAAAAAAGTTATTTTCTTTAATCCGTATCATAGATCAGACTTTTAATTGCAACCCTAAGTAAATTCAAATAAAACATTACCCGAAACTAGAGACATTTTCTTCCCAAAGCAAGCAACTGCTGCATAGTATAAAGTTTTCCTTGGCAAAAGTACACGACTTTGGGTTCTGTTCATGGAATCTTCAAAACTGACTATTTGCGACCTCCGGGCTTAATTGGCCAAATGAAACCTCTTTTTCTGGAATTTCTGCCGTTCAGTCTCATCTTCTCTCCCAGTGTGCAGTGTGAAGCAACTTCCAGCACTATTTTTGTGTTTCCCTTTCAGATTTCTGAAACACGTGGAGGAGGTGCAAAGTGATGTGGAGTTCCCCCAGGATTACTTTGGCAATCCAATTAATGCTTTCATCATCATACGCCGCTTAGTGCACGACTGGAGATTTAATGTGTTTGAGCCAGTTTTTGACACGCAAAACTTTGAGGCTTACAAACAAAATCTCACACAGGAGTTGCAGGACCCCAAGTTTAAGGGACCCACGAGGGAGGATTTGTTGGGTGCCACGCGCGGTCTTTGCCGTTTGCAGCAGACCTACAAGTTGTCCACATCACAACTGGCTAATGGTATTTTATTGCCCGGCGAAGCTCCAGAATTGAATGCCACACTCAGTGCCAGTGATTGCCTAGCAATTGGAAGCCAACTCAATGAACTCAAGCAATATTCCTATGCAGTGGAGTGGCTACTCGAGGCACGAGCCAGATCCATTGGACAGCACTCAGTGTTTCCCAATGTCAGCGATATAAGTATTCTCGAGCAACTCTCTCCGGCTTTGCATAAGTTGGGCAATGTCAAGCTGGCTCACAAGTTGAATAACCAAATCTTGCACCAAGAGCCGAAACATGAAATGGCTTTGAAAAATAAGCCCCTATATGAGTCTCAGTTGGCACGTCAACGTAATCCCAGTAAACGGTTGGCAGCTCCGCAGGTGCAAGTGGCAGACGTGAAGCCCAAAGAGAGTTATGAGCTGTACCAGCGCGTCTGCCGGGGAGAGTTACATCAAAGTGCGCGTCAGCAGCGGCATTTACGCTGCCGATTTAGTGACCAGGGTGTGGCCTACTATCGCCTGGGGCCTTTCAAAGTGGAAGAACTGCATACTGATCCCTATGTGGCCTATTTCCATGAAGTTATACACCAAAGTGAAATTGCACAGATTCTGGAACATGGAGCGGGACACTTACAGCGTTCGCAAGTGGGAGACGTCGGCAATTCGACAGCATCCGAGATACGCACCAGTCAGAACACTTGGCTGTGGTACGAACACAATGCCTGGCTCACGGGCATCAGACAACGTCTGGAGGATATCACCGGATTGACCACACAGACTGCAGAGCCACTGCAGCTGGTTAATTACGGCATAGGCGGACACTATGTTCCGCATTATGACTTTACAATCGTAAGTATTCCCACAAAAGATTGGCAAACTGGTGGCTAATTGGTCAACTTTAAAACAGAGCCCCGACCCGAGCTTCAGATGGAAAGGCAACCGCCTGTTGACCGCCCTTTTCTATGTGAGTTGAGTGCCCGTGACATACCCTTTTGTTACCATTCTCGACCAACTCTTTTTAGCTGAATGAGGTGCCACTGGGCGGTGCCACAGCATTTCCTTTGCTCCGTCTGGCTGTGCCACCCATCAAAGGCAGCCTCTTGATTTGGTACAATCTGCATCGTTCACTGGACAAAGACTACCGCACCAAGCATGCGGGCTGCCCAGTGCTCAAGGGATCCAAGTGGAGTGGGTTTAGTTAGAAAATTGTTGGAAAATGCTTCACTAGTTCAATTACCTGTTTTCTTTCACAGTTTGCAATGAATGGTTCCATGAGGGTGGTCAGGAACTCAGGCGACCCTGTGGTCCCAGCACTGACAGCGACAAGTCCTCAGCTCTGGCACACGAAGCCAACTGAGGGGTAGAGCTACAACAATTTTAATTTTCCATTGTTGCATTTGAATAAACGAGACGTGGACGAGGAACAATGAAAAAGGAAAAGCCGTGCTCAGTGATGAAAAAGGTTCCAATGGCTTTGATCAGGAGGTCGACAATGTCAGCGGAGAGCTTGCAATAATTTAAGTAGCAAACAAGTAAGCAAGTCGGTCAAGCCCGACTGTAAGGTACATTGCACAACGAAAGTGTATGCACTGTATGGATTTTGATGCTGCAGTTGCAGCTGAAAGCGGCGAACATTCTTTAACTCATAGCTCGACTCCAGCTTGTTCGATCTTTAGTGGCATGAAACTCCACTCCGAGCTATGCGCTGCACTGAGAAACCGGCCTGTACTGACAACAAGAGTACTTTATATACCTACGGATAGTAATGGATATGACGGAAAGAAAGCGATTAAATCGTTTCTGGATGGAGAAGGTCCCTAATCGGTTTTGTTTGTTTCTTCTATATACTTTTATTTAATATCCTATTTCCATTGAAAATGTTAAAAGGGGGAACATGAAGTTGTGCGAAAGTATATAGCAGGCAGAAGGAAGCATCTTCGACCACATAAAGTATATATATTGTTGGTCAGCATCAACAGCCGAGTCTATATGTTGGTACACTTCATGCAATATTAGTGCATTAAAAGGTTTTGGTGTCAACTGCTTGCAATCATTGTTTAAAAACTGAGTTGTCTTGATTGGCCTGCATTAATGCGGCTACGAAAAGGATAAATCTTTCGAATGTTGAGCCCACTGGAAATTACCAGAAACTTGGTGTATCATCCGGCCGTCCGCTCACTCTGCGAGCGCTGTAAGCCTTCAAAAGCCTTTGAAAGTTCGACTTCGTCGAAATCCACTGCGCAAGCAGAAAATCATTTCTCATGAGATGAATATCAGCAACGACAGCAAGTCGCGCATCATAACAATCAGCGCATACAAGAGACTCACGAACTCATGGAATCAAACAAGATAGAAAGTCGATCAAGCCCGACCACCTGAAAGCAGCGTTGCTACAGCGAACAGTCTTTGGATCATAGCTCGACAACCGTTCATCCGATCTTTACCATTCCTTTGGCGGATTGTTAAGTAGTCCTGATTGCGAAATGGTATATAGTACAACGAGAAAGCTAAGCTAACTTCGTCTGTGTCGAAGTTTACATACCCTTGCAAGTGCTCGCTTAAATATTTTCAAAAATTCTTTTTCCCGTTTTCCGACCTATCGTTCGTATGGGAGCTATATGATATAGTCATCCGATTTGGACAAAAATTTGTAGAATTATGTGAAAGCATGTGAAACAAACAAATACAAAATTGCAGGATGCTACCATTAAAAACAAAAATGTGTTTCTAACTAATACTGCTTTTCAGACCTATCTTTTGTATGGCAGCTATACCATATAGTTGTCCGATTTTAATAAAATTTGGTAGAATTATAAAAAAACATAGGAAACCTACGATTACAAAGTTTGGAGACGTTTCCATTGAAAAGAAAAAAGTTTCTCATACCAAAACTATTTTTTCGACCGATTGTTCCTATGGGAGCTAAGAGATATAGTCGTCCGATCTTGTAGGTCCCGACATATTAGTAGTGTGCAGCAAAAAGAACAATCTGTGCAAAATTTCAGCTCGATAGCTTTAAAACTGAGAGACTAGATCGCGTAGAAACAGACAGACAGACGGACGGACAAAGCTCAATCGACTCAGCTCGTCAGCCTGATCAAGAATATATATACTTTACGGGGTCGGAAATGAATATTTCTATGCATTGCATACCCTTTGCAAGGTATAAATTTTGTGCGAAAGTATGTAACAGGCAGAAGGAAGCATCTTCGACCACATAAAGAATATATATATTCTTGATCAGCATCAACAGCCGAGTCGATATAGCCATGTCCGTCTGTCCATCTGTCTGTCTGTATGAACGCACAGATCCCAGAGATGGTAAGAGATAGAGGTTTGACAAGTACGGGACATTTGCTTCTTATGCCTGCAGGCAAATTAAGTTAATTTTCAATTTTGGCCACGCCCCCTGCCGCCCACGCAATATGAAAAAAACGTCATATCTCTCACAGTTTTAAAGATAAATGGTTTGTACTTTCTAGGTGTCTTTAGTAATCACAATAACTTATCCATCCGCCAACGGAATGGTAAAGATTGGATGAACGGTTGTCGAGCTATGATCAAAAGACTGTTCACTGCTGCAGCGCTGCTTTCAGCTGCTACTGCAGCATCAAAATTTATGCTGTGCGTTTAATTTCGCTGGTACAGAGTTTGTTATGTTCGGGCTTGACCGGCTTTCTATCTTGTTGGGTAAGGTCAGCCAGAACATCATTGAATATTTTGTAATATTACCTCTAGAAATGCCTTTACATGACTTTTATGAAATCTTTTCGAAATGCCTGCCATCAAACCAGTTTAATAACTAAAATAAAAGTAGCTCTACCACTTTCTTAAAATAATCATTTGTTTTTCGACTAGTTTCACCTTTCGACTCTGGGCCCAGTCGTTCTTAGCTTCAGTTCATCCACAGTCCTCAAGTCAAGCAGTCAGACACACGACTGATTAGAAAAGACTTTAAAAGCTCTTTCTCTGCAGACATTGACCCTTGTGAGGCACAGAACCGGCACCCAACCAGAGTTAGCTAATTATGCAAATGCCGGCTGCTGTTCATTGGTTGCGGCTACTTCAGCTGGCGCTGATTTGGTCAACAGTTTCCAGTGCCAGCCATACCGAAGATGATCTCAAGGCCCTACTTACCACGGAAAGCTACATCATTGACAAATTGCGAGACTATATTGATCGACTGGAACAGCAATTGGTGGACCTCAACAGGGAATCGTTGCTTATAGAGCAAATACATGACCAGGTGGGTGCTGAAGTGGAAGAGCACATGGGTAATCCGCTCAATGTGCTGACCATACTAAAGCGTTTCGAGAGCGATTGGCCCAAACTAGAGCAGCAGGCGAGCGCCATACACAACCTGACACGAAGTAACCAATACCAGGCGCAGGAATTACAGCTGGAGTGGCCCACCGAAGAGGACTATGAATCCGCCTGGAGTAATTTACTGCATCTTCAGTCGGTCTATGACCTGGAACCCTCAAGTCTCTCGCTGGGTGTGGTGAATGGTCTGAAATTGGGGTAAGAGGCCAGGGCCAGAGTTTTCCGAAAACAATCAAAAACTCTTTGCATATTTTCAGCTCCGCAATGTCCTGGAGCGATTGCCTGGAAATGGCCATCAAGTCAGAGCAAAAAGATAGGGCCAACTATGCCGTGGCAAAATTTTGGGTAGAAACCGCGCTGAGCAAGCTGCCAACGACCGGCAACTCCACAGATGGGGCCAGCGAGTGGGAGCGGGGCAGAGTTCAAATTTTGGAAACTTCTTTGAACCTGGAATACCGTGCAGGTAAGTTACTTGGATGAAAGCTGAACAATTTCCACCCCGTTTTCTATATAAAAGTATTCTTCTCTCAACACGAACAGGCGAATATGCCAGGGCCCTGGCAACTGCCGAGGAGCTGCTGTTGCTGCGACCCAACAGACAGACGGTGCAAAAGGCCAAGGCAAAGCTGGAAACAAAACTGAAGTTGCCCCCGGGGAAGCAGCAAAAAGCAAAGGAAAAGGCAAAGGCAAGTAGCAGGCAATAATTTAATTGTAAGTTGGTGCTTTGGCTAAATTAGAACCATTCCCAATTATAATGAATGCTAATTGTTCCTTAACTCAAGAGCATTTCATAATCAAGGAACTTGGTTACCCTGTTCCAAAAACGGAAGGGGGCAGAATGTGCTAGGGCAAATGTTTGTAGTTTGAAGAAGAAGGCTACTTCGATCCCCTAATTTACCTATATATATATATTCTCGATATGCATCACCAGCTTTGAGATCAAAGATCTCATCGACTTACCCAGTTTTTGGGAACTATCAGAAGAAAGAAACAATCAAACATCATGCACAGAGAGAGTATTTGTGAGTCGTGGTTGCCCCGCTTTCTCACTTGTTTTTATTGCCTTCCAGAACCCCAAATCCGCCGAACAATTACTTGTAGAGGAGCTGTGTCGAGAGGCCGTCCACCAGATCATTTCGGGAAGTCGCCTCACACACTGCCAATTGGATAGAAGCATTCCCCTGTTTTACCTACAGCCACTCCGCTTGGAACTAATCAGCTCGGATCCTTACATAGCCGTGCATCATAGTGTTCTCACCACCAAGCAAACAGATCAACTAATTGATCTGCTAGACGACATGACACCCGCCCGCCAGACAAACAAGAAGTCAGCTTACGATACACCCAAGTTCACCCAATTGGCTCAAAAGAAATTGCGTCACTTAATGTCTCAACTGGGTCTGGTCAGTGATGAGGCAAATTGGAATAACTGGGTGGCGCGTCGTCATACCCACGAGCATGTGTTGGGACCCATGGAGGAGCAGATCTCACTCTTGTTTTTACCCACGGCACGTGTCATGCTAAATGTGCGTATTGTTTTTTGTACTAATTAACTGATTAATATGTCACTAATTGGGAATTGGCATCGTTACGTCTGCCCGCCACAGCTACAAGAGGCGCAAATGGGAGGTGCCGTGGTGTTTCCCCAACTGGAGCTCAGCGTTAATGTGCCACCTGGTTCGTTACTGTACTGGCGGACACGTAACGAGAAGGAGTTTTCAAAGGAGTCCGACTATCGCTGCCGCCAGGCTGTCTGTCCGGTTGTGCTCGGCGTGCAATTGAGTAAGTATGGCACCAAGAATCATCTGTCCATAGACTACTTTGATGGGGTAATCTTATGATTACACGTAATATGGCTTTATCACTTATGATTTGGCATCTCTTTCATTTGTCCCGAGTCCAAGTGTTACGGAAAACGTTTCATTTTGGTCCTTCATAAATTACTTTACTATTGGGTCCATTCCTAATTTCGAGTTTCTGTTGCTTTCATTACGTTACTTCATTACGACATTTCATTCATTTCGTTCCGTTGTCTTGTTACGTTCTTACGTTACTGAAATTCGATTCGACTTTTATTTGGGCTAAAAGCTCGGCCAATATTTGTCATTTTGTCATAATTTGACAACATAAAAACTTAAAAATGTTTGAAACAGCAATTAGTTTTGAAGTAGCCGGGTGTGGTGCAGTGGTTAGATGGTTTTTTGCCTACTGTACCAGAGGTCGTGGGTTTGATTCCGCCTCGTAGGTACATAGAGTATTATAAGTTTGTGCCAAAAGTATTTAACATCCAGAAGGAAGCATCTCCAACCCTATAAAGTATATATATTCTTGATCAGCATCAACAGCCGAGTCATGTCCGTTATGTCCGTCTGTCCGTGTGTCCGTCCGTCCGTCTGTCTGTCCGTATGAACGCACAGATCTCAGAGATGGTAAGGGATAGAGGTTTGACATGTATGCTTGACATATGCTTCTTATGTCTGCAGGCAGATCAAGTTTATTTTCAATTTTGGCCACGCCCCCTCCCCGCCCCCCAATATGGAAAAAACGTCATATCTCCCACAGTTTTGAAGATAGATGGCTTTTTCCTTCTGGACATATTTAGTTATTAGGATAACTTATCGATGCGCCAAAGAAATGAAGAAGATCGGATGAACGGTGTTCGAGTTATGATCAAAAGACAAATTTTTTTGGTACAGAGTATGTTATAGTCGGGCTTGACCGACTTTCTTTCTTGTTTTCTTTAACTAACTTATACAGCCTGTTACCTACACCAGTTTGTTGGCATCAGCTGTGAAGAACCCTAGCCAAGAAAAAGCTTCTCCAAAACTCTGCCATTCTTCGCTTCTCTTGTGATAGAATTCAAAGCAAACAAGCCAAAAGTTTAAGAGAACGAGGCCCATTTGGAGGTAGTGTATAGTCACTAGTAATTAGTTTTGAAGTAGTCATGGTATGAGATGTTCAATGTGCTCAGTGTGAATAGCCTATTAGTTTACGTTAGATTACAATAATGAGCATACCTTTAATTGGTTTTACACATACCAAAGGTCCATAGCCTTAGCTTTTCTCAATTTCTTGAATTGTGTGCTACTAATTTTCGCACAAGAAAAAGGGTTGACCGATGGTTGTGTATAACTTTTCAAACCAAAAACCTTGTTACTACTAAATCGAACCCACGACACCTTACACAGCAGGCACTCACAATACTTGCTTCACCACAGCCGTTGCCGATATAGTTTAGAGATTGGCTTGCCGATTGTTTAGTTTCGTGGATTGCCATTTCGTAATATTGTCTCGTTCAGTCAGTTCATTACGTTGCATGGTTGTCAGGTTTGTTACTTCGCTACTTACGCATTTGGATAGAATGTGTTTTTGATTATTTTGTATCGTTGCGGTTTTTGCAACGTTATTTCATTTCGTTTTATATCTATACGTTATTTGCTACTGCGTTTGAAAATATAATTTTACATAATTTTATTCCGTAATTTTATTACGTCGTTTCATTACGTTATTTTATTATGACATTTTAATACTTTTTTATTAAATTTGATTATTTTTATTACGTCATTTCTTACGCCGTATCATTACGCATTTTTTAACGTCATTGAAAACCCGTTTTTTAAAATATTATTACTTTTTATTAGGTAATTTTATTACGCCATTTTATCACTTCGTTTTATTACGTCATTTTAATACTGTTTTCTATTAAATTTTATAATTTTTTATTACGTCATTGTTTAGGGCGTATCATTACGCATTTTTTACGTAACTTTAAACCCAGTTTTTTAAAATATTATTACTTTTTATAAGGTAATTTTATTACGCCATTTTATCGCTCCGTTTTATTACGTTATTTTAATACGTTTTTTCTTCACGTCATTTAAATAAATTTAATAACGTCATTTTATTACATGTTTTTTTATTACATTTTATTATTTCATTTTATCAAGTCGTCTTGGTACGTTGTTTCATTACGTCATATAGTTACGTTGTTTCTCAGTTTATCATTTTGGCAGTTCACCACTGCAAAATTTGCTTCTGCCTTTGGCATAGGGTAATCAAACGGCCCTCTCTAACAAATAAAATTAAACGGATTTATTCTTTTAAAACAAAACTAATTTAAGTAACTTTTAAAATTATCTAATATTTTTAGACAAAACAAAGAATTTATATTCGATTTGGAGCAAATTTCTCAACTTTTACATAGAACTAGAACTGTCATATAAACTCACAATTAACAGTAGGGATGCCGGAAATAGTATCGAAATATCGAATATCGATTTTTTTGTCCAAAAAAACGATATATCATTATCGAATATTTTTATGAGTCGATATATCGCATATCGAATATTTTATGGCGATTTTTTTCGGCGATATTTTGCTTCCAGCGTTCGGTCACACTGCTGCATTCAACTGTTTCTTGTGGTTTTTTGGCGAGCAAAAAAATGTTTTAAAACATAAAAATATGTTTACTTTTTAAGTTAAGCGTCTTCCCTCAATCCCATCAGAATGTATCATGAATAAGATTCCAAAACTTCTTTTGTTTTAAATGAAATATAATACATATCTTTTGTTAAACTTATAAAAATACAATTAATCTATTTTGTAAAAATGTAGTTCCTCTTATGCGTCAAATGACATCTTAATTACCTCAATAGACCAGCATATAGTAAAGACACTTAGCCATTTAGACTCATTTTGTGAAAATATCGAAAATATCGATATTATTGATATTTTTTGCCCTAAAATATTTATATCGAAATGATACTTTTTCAATATCGTCAAAAATATCGATATAGATATTTTTGAAATATCCGGCATCCCTAATTAACAGTGTGAAATCTAAGTACATCTGACACACATGACAGTCATATAAGAAGGTAAGAAATCGGCCTGTGCAAAAGTAATGATTTCAAAGAAAATGCCAGGTCTTTTGCGCATTCCACACTCTTTACAAGTTGCTTGCATTATTTCATTCATAAATCGTTGCCCATAATCTCAGTACCACATCATAAATCCAAATTGCCTTGAACAACACTTTACCCTGGCACCCACTTTAATAACCCAAATATACATTTGAGATTTTCAACTGTTTACTTCTGCCAATTAATTTTCATATTGTTGTTTGCATTTTCCACACACACAGCGGCCTGGACAGAGCTCAGCTGAACAAAAAGCCACAACATCTCCACCCTTGGATCGAGGCATGCGTGTTCATTTTACCATTTACATTTTCATTAATCTCCTTCGTGTAAATAAAAACACACACACGTTGACATTTTATTGAATTTCCACCTTTTATTCAATTTGATGGGCCAACTTTTTTGGTGAGCGCAAAACTGGGAGCGGTCGCACTCGCATATTGGCAATTAAAACCGTCTGTATAAATATGCCGGGTAAATGAGTTTTTCAAACATTTCTGCATCGCTGATAGTCACAATTAACACAGAGCTGTGGATTTTTTCATGTTAGCCCCTCGACTTGACTTTTTCAAGAGGAAATAGTTAAAACAAAACACAGGCGAGTCATAAAACAAATGTTAAACATTTTGGGACGTGTGTAAATCAAATGCGAATGAGAATCAAAACAAACAATAGATGTTATAATGAATCTTACTTTGGCAATCAATTCAAACTTTATTGCTCTTGCTATTGACAGCTTGCTTTTGAGTTTTGAAACATGAGCTGGCAGGATTGCATAGTGTCAACAAGAATACTTTCCAACACTGCCCACGTAGCAACGAACTGCAATATCAAATATCAAACAGCGTCGGGCTAATTAGTCTGATTTAATAAGCTGCCACACAACACGGCAAATCCAAAATGCAGAGAACTGATCGCCGAAACGAGCTTATGATAAACATCACTAAATCAGCTCGTAGCCATAAAACACCTTTAATCGTTATCGAAACCCGTATGCTCTTCATTAGACTGGATAAGAATACAGTTTTCTTCACAGTCCGACTATCTTGAATGTGGCCAAGCAACTAGTTTGCTGCCAGCGAAATCGAAGTACCCTGGCTAAGCGTTGATACGCGTGTGTGCAAAAAAGCGACAACAACAACGACCACTTGTCATCACTGGTTTTATGAGCCGATCTCTGGGATGTGCGGACCCAACGCGTTCAGTTGACTGTGAGACGGGTCAAGCTGCAGACGGGCAACGTTTATAGAGAAGAGAAAACTAAATCCGACGGCAAGGATAAAATCGTTAAGATGCAGAAATTTCTGCTACTGGTGGTTCTGTTCCACAGTCTCGGCCAGTGCTGCCTAGCCTCGGACTACTTTTCATCGATTACGGGTCTGGAGCAACTGTTGCAAACCGAAAACATTTTGATGCGGGACTTAAGCATGAAGCTGAGAGCAACCAAGGCATCTCTGCAACAGCTGGAGAGGTGAGTCAAATCTTGAGGCAGGTCTGTAGACAGGGAACTGTAGGAAATTAATAACTTCTAGACATATTAGTATTATTAAGTCGTGCCTTAATCACAGAAAAGCGATTATATGTAGTTAACATTCTAAGCGTCTTTTACCATTTGGTTTCTTTAAATCAGACTTCGGCCTTTTGAGCAGAGGCGTTCTGAACTAGATTCTTATCGAACTGAGTATTAGGCAGGGATTTAAGCCGCCAAACAGTACCGAAACCGTAAAACAAAACAAAACATTGTTTCCAAAATATCCGGCTCGAAGGACCATGCGGTATATGATAGTTCGCTCTTTAACATTCTTTTAACTGAAACGAACCCATTCGAAGCCTCAAGCCGCTTGCTTCCTTGGTACTTGGCTTAATGGGAATCCAAAAACGCAATCCGAAACAGTTTTGTGTACTTAAGTTCCTAAGCTAAGATATAGTGGTACTTCAAGTAACAAGTAATATGTGTTAAAGTGCTCTTTTGAATCACACAAATAAGCAAATGACAAATATTAACTTCTTTATCAGTATTTCCTTTTATCTAGATACATTTTTTATTTATTCTCACATAAACACTTTTCATTACGGCTTATAGTAGAAAACTTTGCTGTTGATTAATTAAATACTACTACAGTACTTTGAAAGAAGAAACAGTTTGTTATTTATTAACCGATTATTTTTAATCGTGGCACATAATCACCACTGATTTTGCCTCCAGAACTCGCTGCGATTCACGCTGAGTCTCTTCAACCGACTCGCTACTGTGTCCCGGGAGTGTCCTTTTAAATTTGGAATATAGCTGGAGGTCTCGGTGTGTTAGTTGAGGAGTATATGCTGGTTATGAGAGGTGAACTTGAAAATGTAGGAAAAAGCTATAAAAGGCACCGGCACTCGACAAACGAAACACTTTTAAATGGTTTTCAATGATACATTATTAAAACGAGAGCGTAAGTTAAAATCGGCCCGACTTCGATATAGCAGTTACTCAGTGGAATTAATGTTTAACAGCCTTTCCCTATGTAAAACAAGTAAGGGCGCTGCAGTCGAGTTTCCCGACCACAAAATACCCTGTTCATTTATTTTCATTTATTTGTTTTTGAATTTTTGGAGATGTCATCCTAAATGTAGGCAATACTTTTCTAGTCCTGATCAACAACTGGGGGGCTGCTTTTATCAGCTCAACTGTTTATAACTCCGGTGTTTTTGGTCCGATCTGATTGTACTTTTCAGAATAGATAGATATTGAGCCTAGCTTGATGTACACTAAACCACGAGGCTCTAACTTGAAAATTGTGGATCTGACGGCTTTTTAGGTCTTGGATTTATAGAGGAGGTCTAGGTTTTTTGGGGATAAAAGGGGGACGGGGTGGAATTTTTCAAATCTGAAACCAAACTTGATCTGCGTACAGCATAAATCTACCTTCGTGCAAAAATTTGTGGCTCTATCTCTTATAGTCTCTGAGATCGACGCGTTCATACAGACAGACAGACGGACAGACGGACAGACGGACAGACGGACGGACGGACGGACGGACAGACGGACAGACGGACGGACGGACAGACGGACAGACGGACAGACGGACGGACGGACAGACGGACATGGCTATATCGACTCGGCTGTTGATGCTGATCAAGAATATATATACTTTATGGGGTCGGAAAATTTTCCTTCTCCTTGTTACATACATTCGCACAACTTCATGATCCCCCTTTTCCCATTTTCAATGGGAACAGGGTATAACAACAGAGCATTAATAGTAATGTAATTATATCAACATTATGTTATCAGACAACGCACTCGACTGCTGTTGCCGATCAAGAAGAGTCATGCTTTATGATTTCGGAGATGCTTCCTTATGCCCTTTTATACCCGATTTACTATCGGACTCACGGGTATAATGATAGCACCATTACAAGGGCCCACACTGCATTGGTAAAAATCAACTTCTTTGCTTTAGAATATCAGAATGTTTAAGAATCAACAAATGCCAATGCTTTATTTTAATTTCTGATGCTAAATTTGACAATAATGACAGAGACATATTATACGGAGATTCGAGTACGGATAAACTTGAAAACTGCAGGCTATTGCCTGGATTGAATACACAGAGTATATTTAGTTTGTTCAAAAGTAGGTAACAGCCGGAAAAACACATCTCCGACCCCATAAAGTATTTATATTCTTGGTCACAATCAACTTCTAAGTTTATCTTACACATAGAAGCTATCTAGATGATGGGAAATCGGACTTTAAAGAATTTGGAGCCGATATCTGCTACATAGCTTAATATGTCAATTAGGCCCGATTTATCAACTTGAACGTCAAGTTAGGTCGATTTTTTGATTGGTTTATGATTTGTTTGTCGAAGCCGGAGAAACCAACTTAACCGCAGCTCAACCTGCGTTCAACTTTTAACCACTAGTTCGATCGATAGACAATCAGCTGAATGCTATTTGATTTTATTAACTGGAATTGTAAGAGAGAGCAACTAATAAATAATGCAATAGAGTACAGAAAGAGGTCTTATATCAGGATGAAAATTCACAATTAAGAATTGTACAATAATGGCCGCGTTCAGCAAAAGTTCTCGTTCCTGATCATTTATACATTTTCAATGATCTTCTGATAAACTCCAGTGATAAGCTATCATGATAGACAATTCGACGTATCATGATAGAGGAGCTTGTATCGAGGAAATAGTACGCTCCTTTCAAGTGATATTACTACCTACAGCTGTATTTGTATATCGATAGAATTTTTCGATACCGATAGGCGTATATTGGTTCATTTTGTCACTATTTTGTCACTATTTTGTTCACTATTTTGATATTGAGCATCTCCAATTTTAAAAGATTGTCTTTTAAAGTCAAAGCAAAAACTTAGCACTTCGATTAGCAGAAAGTATTCGATGAATCATGCTTTTCTGATACCGGCTCAGCGATCAATCTTTCTGCTGAACACGGCCATTATCAATGACCTGCCTGCTGAACGGTATCATGGATAGTCAATTTGACGTATTATGACAGAGGAGCATGTAGCAAGGAAAAAGTATGCTCTTTTCACACGTATAAATTTTTTTTATACCAGACCAGGTCTCAATTATTATGCTGAACGCGACCGTTTATTTCTAATACCTGCTCCGCGCTCAATCATTCTGCTGAATACGCCCATTGTTGCTATGATTAAAAACCAAGTGTCTTTTTGAAGAGTTTCATATCAATTTATTGTGACTAGGACTGTTGACACCAATCATGCATTGTTGCCAAAGAGCAATCTTATGGTGGCGCTGCGCTCTCATACAAGTGGCAACTTGCTTATCACTGCGGGTGACTTCTCTGGAGTGAGTGGTCACACTACTGAGTAAACGAAATGACTTAACCGCTGGTCACTTGGAGCAACAAATTTGACCTGCGGTTGGTTAACCGGAACATTTGAGAAATGGGATCATTAGGGGCCGTTTTCTAATCTTCTACATAAAACTATTTGTCACTTTTACCAACAAATAACAGAGCAGAAACTAAGTTTAACTGATACATGGCAGCTATTTGGAAGATGAGAAATCGCACCCTAAACTAACAAATAAGGGAGTAAGTTATAACTTGATCTGACACATACCAGCTATTTGGAAGATGAGAAATTGACGCTTAATGTACAAGTTAAATTTCGCCAGCAGAGTAAAGTTATTTAACAAGAGGGTTGTAGTTGTTAGGGAAATGTATTGAACATTAAGAAAAAGTAGCATTAAACAGAAATAGAATGGCATTTCATATGCGCACCCGCCAACTTGGCTATTTCAGTTTGTCCTCCCGACAATTAGTTAATTGGGAAATGAAATGAAATTCGATGTGTGTAGAGGAGACGAAAAGGGTCGCCAAGAACCAAACATTTATCAAAATAGTTCCCAATTCTTGAAATAAAACCATAAAGTTTTGCCTAAGTAACTTGAGAAACTTCCTTAACCGAGGCTTATTCTGTTGACTTCAATAAATAGGTAAAAATATATCTTGAATCAGAAAAGATTCCAAGTTAAAAGTGTTTCAAACTTGATGCAAGTTTTATCCAGTAATGACAAGTCTTGGCTTTAGTATTCTCTCGTAAACTGAACGGAGCTTGCCAGTCATGGGCATTTCGCACCTCTCTCTTGCTCTCTCCTCTTAATCTAAATCTGGCGATAGTTTCTCTCTCGGTTCCCTCTCGATTTTTGGCCACTTTTACTGGTTCTGATTTGTTCGCATTGTGTTTGGCCGGCGATCATAAAAACTATTATGTATGTAGGGGCACAAATAAATTAGAATTAATTAAGTCGAATTTGGCGTATCACAAAAGTCATAAGTCGGCTAAACTGGTAATTAAAGCTTGAAACCTGTCAAACAGTGAGCTGTCGGCAATTGAGCTGGAACAGGAACTGGCCACCAGGGATACGGAGAATTACCTGACCAATCCGGTGAACGTTTATCGATTGATGAAACGCCTGAAGGCGGACTGGACGCAACTGGAGACACGTGCCGAGCAGCTGAGTCAACAATTGGGTGGGTAGCGTCTCCACCCCACAACTAATCGAAATGCTTTCTAATAATAATAATATGTGTGTGTTTCCCCATTGATTTTAGACTTTAATCTGAGCCGCCACTTTGATTTGAGCTTTCCCAGCCAGGAGGACGTCGAGGGAGCAGCCTTGGCGCTGGTGCGCCTGCAGAGCACCTATAAGTTGGATGTGGCCCAATTGGCCGCTGGCGTACTGAATGGCATCAAATACGGGTAAGCAATGGCCAGCTGGGCTTAAGATACACGGGCCGCACCCTCCCACTCCACCCACGCCACCCACCCCCCTTCAATCATATTCATTTATAGCACCGACATGAGCTGGCAGGACTGCTTTGTGTTGGGTCAACAACTCTTTGAAATGGAGGACTACAACAACACCAAAGTGTGGCTGCGCGAGTCCATGCAGCGCCTGCGACGTCAGACCCGGCCCCAGACCCCGCCCCTGTCGGCCACCCTTAACAGCATGGAGCTGGTGGCGCAGAGTTTGTTCCAAATGGGTGAGCAAAGGACCTTCGGGCCCATTCATTTTGGCCAAACTTCATGGATATTTACTAAGCTTCGTGTTTTTAGGCGACTTCGACACGGCATATGAGCTGAGTCAGCGTGTGCTGGAGCTGGATCCGACGCGCATACGTAACTGGCACCTGGGCGATAAGGGGGTTGTCGTTCCGCCTGAACTGGAGTATGATGAGGGACTGCCAAGGCATTCAGACCCGTACAGTGTGAGTCGATTGTGGAGCCCGAGACGTCTCCATTAGCAAAACTAATTTTACTTTTTACAGCTCACGCAGGAGTTCGCACACTACGAGAAAGTGTGCCGGGGTGAGGTCGGCCCCTCCGCTAGCCAGCAGCGCCCGTTGCGCTGTCGCCATGCCCTTGGACACCATGCCTATCATGTGCTAGCCCCACTCAGAGTCGAGGAGCACAGCCTAGACCCTCTAGTGGTGACCTATCATGACATGTTGAGTTCGCAGGAAATTGCAGACCTGCGTGAAATGGCTGTGCCGCAAATGAAACGTTCGACGGTGAATCCCACGGCTGGTGGACAGCGCAAGACGTCTTCCTACCGCGTCAGCAAAAACGCCTGGCTGGCCTACGAAACACATCCGACCATGGTCAAAATGTTGCGTGACCTGAGCGACGCCACCGGCCTGGACATGACCTATTGCGAGCAATTGCAGGTGGCCAACTATGGCGTGGGCGGGCACTATGAGCCGCACTGGGACTTTTTCCGAGATCCCAACCATTATCCCGCCACGGAAGGCAATCGTATGGCCACAGCCATATTTTATGTGAGACAACCTGACGTTAATCCTCTTAAGCGATTGAATAGAAAATAATGCAAGCTTCTTTCTCCTGGCAGCTGTCGGACGTGGAACAGGGTGGAGCCACAGCCTTTCCCTTTCTCAATTTTGCGGTACGTCCTCAGCGGGGCAATGTATTGTTTTGGTACAATCTGCATCGCTCTCTGGACATGGACTTTCGCACCAAGCACGCTGGCTGTCCGGTGCTAAAGGGATCCAAGTGGAGTAAGTATGCACGTAAATAGAAGGTATCTGCCGGGGCGATTTTCACTTTACCATTAAAGTGGGTGGCCAAATAATCCCTCATTACCTACGGGTCTTGGGGTAACCTAGAACCACACATAAAAATAAATAGAAGCTATTATTGTGGAGTTCTTTTGTAGTTAACCAACTCACTAGGGTCTTCCTATTCTTTTGAAGAACTAAACAAATCCCTGTCTTCAAGCCCGACTCTAATTTATTCCCAATTTTTATGAATAAGGTTGTGAAAAGTGCTGCCCATCGTCGTTGCAGGCGGTGCTGCCCAGCATATTTGTTTGATTTGCCTATAACTCGACCATCGTTCATTCGATCTTCAATAATTTTTTGGCAGGTTGTTAAAAATGCTGATTGCCAAATATCTATAGTCTATCTATAACACTAAGCGAGATATAATGTTTTACCAAACTGCTGGGGCGAGTGAGGGCGTGTCTTACACTGAAAAAAAGACATGATCTGTCTGCAGATATGAAAAATAGAGGAAAGTTAACTTCGGCTCGGCCGATTTTCTAACTAGTTTGAAGGACATTTCCACTGAAAGCAAACAAGTTTTTCTCACTCCGACTACTACTTTTTGACTCTACTTTTCTATTACAGCTCTACTATATAGTTGTCCGATTTCGACCAAACTTAGTGGAATCATGGGAAAGCATAGCAAACTAAGAAATACAATTTGGAGGCGTTTTCTTTAAAAACCAAAAAAAGTTTTTTCCACTAGAACTTGTTTCTCGACTGATCGTTCCTATGACAGCTATATGCTATAGCTCATCCGAACCGACCGAAAATTTGCAGCGTATTTGTTCCAGAAGACTTCGAGCAAAGTTTGGTCACGATAGCTTTAAAACTGACGGAGGAGTTAGCATAGAAATAGATGGAGGATATATTGAAATTGTCCAGATGTCTGTAACGCATAGAAGGGAAGCATCTCCGACCACATAACGTATATATATTCTTGATCAGCCTGACGAGCTGAGTCTGTATAGCCATGTCCGACTGTCCGTCCGTCTGTTTCTTTGCCATTTCCTCCGTCAGTTTTGACCAGCTATCGCGACCAAACTTTTCACGAAGTATTGTAGTACAAATACGCTGCACCAGGATCTAAAGGGGCCGGATCGGATGTCTATAGCATATAGTATACCAAAGTTTTTGAGAGAAAAAATGTTTGTTTTCAAAGCAAACGCCTTTACTTTGTATTTCTCAGTTTGCTATGCTTTCCCATGATTCCACTAAGTTTAGTCGAAATCGGACATCTATTTAGAATAGCTGTCAGAAAAGTAGAGTCAGAGAAGTAGTCTTTGTGAGAAAAACTTGATTGTTTTCAGCGGTAAAATCCTTCAAACTAGTTAGAAAATCGAGCTGCAAGGGTATACAATCTTCGGCAGAGCCGAAGTTAACTTTCCTCTATTTTTTTTTAGCTAGAACTAATTATACTAGCCATCTAGGTCCACTTTATTGAAGTATTTGTCGTGATTCAAGACGTTTTTTGGAATAGTCTTATATCTTAAAGTTTCTTAAAAGTCATATTCGAATCTTTGGATTCTCTATTTATAGGAAACATATTCGATATTTTTGTCTCCCTTTGGTAATATCTTAGAGTACTCTTTCTTTGTTTTAAAAGTAACTGTCCCAAAACTTTCTGCGATTTTTTTAAAGCGAAGATATACTGTTTTTATATCATTTATATGCAATGAATGTAGATAAGCATTTTCCTAAGTATTCTATTCAAATCAATATAGTGATTTTGAGTGGCATATTTTTGGGCAGGTATTCGAAATGGAATATCTCTGCCTAAAACTGTATTAGAACTGGAATAAAAACTGTTTAAGCTGCATAAAAAATAAAATGTTTAAACAGTTTTAAGCTCATTTTCATTTTGATTTCTGTTTATCCGAAAATCTCTAAAGAATTCCGATACACCCCCCAGAATGTTTTTCCGTTTTCTAGATAGCTAAATCAAAAGCTTTCCTCTAATAGAAATGCCTTGGCAGAAAATAGAAGTTCATGTCTGAATCTAGGTGTCCAACTCGTACTTAAAATGAGTACGATTTACATTTCTATAGTAATTTTAAGCTAAGTGAACTAGACAGTTCGGAATACAACTCGACTTGGCTTAATTCGATCACACGCTGAAATGATATTAGCTTGCTATCCGAACTCGATTTAATCGCTCAGTAGAATCAAATCAAGAAGGTCCGATATTGATTTATGATCATGAAAAAGGTTTGGGCTCGACATTCAAACTGCACTCAATCTGAAAAAGAAATAGTTAAAAAATGACCCCCAAGAAATGATTCCCACAAGAGCCCGATGTAACCAACAAGTTGTTTTAGTTGCTTGCCATCCCCCGCTCAGCTTCCTTCTCATGCCAGCATTGCTATGACTGATTGGGAATTCTAAGGCATCATCTGTACAAAAAAATTAAACGCTAATTTGATAGAAGCCTTTGCGTAAGTGTGTGTAACCATGTAACCACATAGTGTTGCTGTAAACTGAGTAAAAACAAGAAAGAAAGTCGGTCAAGCCCGACTATAACATACTCTGTACCAAGAAAATTTGTCTTTTGATCATAACTCGAAAACCGTTCATCCGATCTTCTTCATTCCTTTGGCGGATCGATAAGTTATTTTAATAACTAAATATGTCCAGAAGGAACAAGCCATCTATCTTCAAAACTGTGGGAGATATGACGTTTTTTCTGTCTGCAGACATAAGAAGCATATGTCCTATACACGTCAAACCTCTATCTCTTACCATCTCTGAGATCTGTGCGTTCATACGGACAGACAGACAGACGGACAGACGGACATGGCTATATCGACTCGGCTGTTGATGCTGATCAAGAATATATATACTTTATGGGGTCGGAGATGCTTCCTTCTGGATGTTACATACTTTTGCACAAACTTATAATACTCTATGTACCTACGGTACAGAGTATAAAAATGATTTCTCTCAACATACTTGACACCAGTCAACTGACAGTGTCTTTGGCAGGTGTTTACACGTGTATGGCAGCAACAGACACCTAAAAATATGACAACCTGCCAGAAACACTGGCCTTACCATTGGCTACTACTATATCAAATGGCTGTTTTCAAAAAACTTGTTTTAGTGGGAAAATCTTTTTTATTTTCATACAAAAGAACTTACTACACTACAAAAGAAGGAAGCATCTTCGACCCTATAAAGTATATATATTCTTGATCAGCATCAACAGCCGAGTCGATATAGCCATGACCGCCAGTCCGTATGAAGGCACAGATCTCAGAGATGGTAAGAGCTAGAAGTTTGACATGTATGAAGCGGTTGTTGAGTTATGATCAAAAGACTGTTCGCTGCTGCTTTCCGCTGCTACTCCAGCATCTAAATTTATACTGAGCGTATAATTTCGTTGGTACAGAGAATATTATAGTCGGGCTTGACCGACTTTCTTTCTTGTTATGTTATGCTTTATGTTTTTATGGCTGTTTTCGAAAAACTTGTTTTAGTGGGAAAACCTTTTTTATTTTCATACAAAAGAACTTTCCATACTGGCTCGGACACCTTGAATTTCCTTATGCTTACCAAGTACAGTATCGATTTAAGTACCAAGCTATTGATGGTTCTCGATGTGGCCCAGTAGCTTTAGCACACTGCATCGGATTTGAAATAATCCTACACTCAGAGAAAAAATCAAGAAGATCGTGCTTGATATCAAGAAGATTCGATGTCAAAAGTACGGCAGCATCGAATATTCTCGGATCCAAGAAGAAAAATCTTGAAATCAAGCATAGATTTTCGAGAAGAATATTCTTGGTCTTAGAATTAGTCTTCTTGATATCAAGCATAAATAGTCTTGGATCCAAGAAAAGATCTTCTTCGATGCAAGCATAAATATTCTCGACTCTTAGAATAGTTTTCTTGGTTGCAAAGATAAAAAAGTTTCGATTCCAAGAGTAGCACGGAAGATACATCGCAACACGCACACACCACACCACCTCAAAATCCTCAAATCCCAATGCCACTCTCCTCCTCTCCTAATAAATTGTGATTAATTTTTAAATGCCAATTAAGAATTTTATTTTGTACTTTCCTCAACTGGGACTTGAACTCAGGGCCTCGAAGACTGCAAAAGACTGCAACACTCATTGACACCAACATCTTAACCGGCACCGCTACAACGCGTTATGCCAAAGCAGCGACAAATTCTCAGTATAAATTGTCGGCAACAGCCATCGGCAATGCTGAGAGAGAGACAGAATTGATCTCAGTTCCCAGTGGCGCTGGGCTGAATGTGGTCCGTCGAAATAATGCATTACGTACGAGCCACAATGTAATGCACTACCTATGAGATTTTATTTCAGCGCATTTGTAATGGCTCGAGAATTTCTGCATTACAATATGGTAAAAGAATACGCTTGTGTAATGGGGACCCGAAAGAAACTTCGGCACGTCATTACTTTCTGCATTACAAAATTCAATAAACTCATGTACCGTGCGGAAAATTTGGCCATTTCTTAAGAAAGTAAGGCAGGTTGTATTGGGTTTTTGAATGCATACAGGCGAGAGGTAATGCATTAATAATGGACGTAATAATGAGCATTTGCGCCACTGGGTAGTGGCTTCCCGCACTTCCCTTGCCGGCAAGCTCGAAGTCAACAACGTTTGTCTGCTTGTATTCGAGCAGATTTCGTCTTAAAAAAATCAAGAAGAAAAATTCTAAATTGAAGCAGAAATCGTGCTTGCCGATTCGTGCTACATTTCTCTGGGTGTAACTATTTCCTTTTGCATTCGATTTTCAATAAAATATATGAGAAAGCTCTTAAAGCTTTCCCAGGCTACTTGTAAGAAAATAGTTGTCGGTCGAGTAAATTTCTGAATATCAATCAGAAGTATGTATTCCTTCAACACTTTTGATAGCAGAGAGCTTAAGAAGGTCCACTATTTACTTAAACATAAATGAACTATGGTCTGGTTTTCCAAACTCACCGCCATGTGGTAAAATGAACCAAAAATGCATGACAATGTGTAACGAAAAGTCTTCCATTTGGTATTTATAATAATATTATCTAAGAACCACTTGTACATTGTTTGCTAATTACATTGTTTTGTTAAATTTCAAGCTCTTGGCTTAGCCCATGTTAACCTCTTTCAATTAACCCACTAACATATTTTTCATTTTCAGTTGGCAACGTTTGGATACATGAAGCCACACAGACCTTTGCCCGGCCCTGTGATGTGTTCCGGGATCATGAAGTGTCATTAGAATATGAGATTATAAAATAAATGTTGTGATATTTTCTAACCATTACAAGTCTTTGATACCCACTTGCCCTCCACAGGTCTTCGGATCTTCACTCAACATTTGGAGTGTGTTTTCGTTCAGCTGTAGGCAGACTCTCACTCACAATCCACTACCAGACTGCTGATGACTTAAACAAATGCCGGCAAATTTGCATAAACAAGTTCACGGGCAAAGTTTCTGAGGCTCATTTGAATATTATTGACTGTGTGACAACTGCTCAGCACAGTAACAAGTTGTGGGCTATCAAGTGAAAGTAATTAGCCGTATGAGTTATCAAATGAGTTCCTTTCTAACTAAAAATTAATTCTAATTGTGCGTAAGCTTGTTGTAGGTTTATTGACCTCACGATTATTACACAACAAGCCTGGGATCCGTTCAAGCGTACCACCGTCCACCCTCCAGGGCAGTTCTTTGACCAGAGCTATTAAAGAATGTTTCGAGCTGCTTGGACGACTCCCGCAGCTACATTGAGTGTACGTGCAAGCTTCACACAATCGCCCCGAGCTTTAATTCCAGTTGCCAAGACAATCGCGCCACTCACATTCGAACAGTTCAAAACGAATCGCGGCTCAGACAGCAAGCAGCAGCGCTCACCGAGCTAAAACGCGGCAGAAGCCGGTACCACAATTTGAAAATGAAGCACTCGGCCATAAGTGTCAAGTGCTTAGTTTTGGTCCTGCACGTAATTACAAATAGTGCAGAGTTTTACAGCTCAACATCGGGCCTAGAGCAATTACTAAAAACGGAAGTGATTCTTTTGGATGAGCTGCAAAATTATGTAAATGAAATTACACAACAGGCGGAGACATTGCAGAGGTAAGGGAAGCGATTGAGGGAGAAGGGTGGAGAAATCGTTGATAGGACTCAGCACTCTCTCAATAAATTATAAGCAATTCATTTACATAGAAAATATTCCCTTGAATAAATTAACTAAATTGAAAGTTGGAATTCTGGCAGAATTTGGTCAACAGCTTTTAAGCTGGTTTTATGTGCTCTTAGGCCTATGGCAATTTAATGTTTGTTCAGGAGGTAAGAACTTGTTGGAAAGTCTAACGTTCGGTTATCGGAATGGTTACTTGGTTAATGGAATCTGAGATCGCCAAGACATTTTTTGGTAAAAAGCTAGACAGAATTCTAAGAACAAGGAGAACAATAATCCATGCCAGAACGTAAGACTATAGTCATTATACCCTTGCAAAGGGTATTATAAGGTTGTCAAAAAAGTCTTGCGGCATTTTTATTGAAT
>JAWNNO010001628.1:0-255933 GCA_035044985.1 Lordiphosa fenestrarum | reverse complement strand
TGTACTTCGTACAACAAATGTGCTGAATGTGGTTCATTTTAGAACGCAAAGCGAAAGGCAGCTAACCCACTTTTGTATTCGAATTATGGAAATTTTAATGGCTAGCTCTATTGGGTTCAATCAAGGTTTCTGAATCATAATCCTACCCTGCCAACTGCTTTTCCGTTAAGAAACAATCTACTTTCCGAAATCACCCTTAAATGGCCTTACATATTTCTGGTTTTTGTTTCGGTTAATGTCACTCCAAATGCGCTGATTGCAATCGCCACATCTCAAGCACTAGAAACCACAACTGAAAAAGAGCAGGCAAATCGAAAATACAAAACGTAAACACAAACGCGGTGGCTTTTCATTATTTTTCGGCACGCAGGCCAAGGATGGAAAGCGTCAGCAGTGCATGTACATGTGTACGGACATGTGTGTGTGTCAGCCCGTTTTCACCCACCACGCACACTGTCACAGTCTGTGGTCTCCCACTCCCAAACGTGTCAGTACCGAAATCGGCTGAAGTGTAGTCCCAAGTGGATAATTTGTTATCAGCGCATAATCAACGAGACAGCCACAATACAGCAGAGCAGAGCAGAGCTGAGCTGAGCTGAGCAGAGCGGCACCGCAAGGGGGGCAGAGAAGGTGGAGGGCAGTGGGTCACCGAGACCACAGAAAAAAGGTGAGGTCCTGCACGTTTTACTTAACGCTGCCCCCCCCACACACACACACACACACACACACACACACACACACACACACACACACACACACACTAACACACTTTCTACATAAAAATGTATGGCCATGTTTGTTTGTGCTGAATAAAAAGGTTGCCGCCATCAAAATAATTACGATACAAGCAACAACATGCCTGCATGTGTGTGTGCGAGTGTTGTTGTACCGCTCTGAGTGCGTTTGTGTGTAGCAATGCGTGTGCACAGCAACAAAAAGTCATTTAGTTAAAAACCCGAGTTTTTATTTGCTCTGCGGGAGTCCCCCCCACCCAGCGCCGGGCACGGGCCCGGGCCCCGTGGAGCCAACCAGGCGTTGAACACTTCATCAACTCATCAGAGCGCGCCCTTTTTTGCATGTCCTTAACCATTTAACGGCTCCCATTTGTTGCTGCGGCTGCTTTTCATACAATTTTTGTTTGTTTTCCTTGCCTACACTCCAAACCAGCGCACAGACACACACACTCGCACACACACACATGCCACATAAAGTACACAAAATTACTCTTATGAAAATTAATAAGTTAACTTTTTTCTACGCCTGAGTTTCCCCAGGATTCACGCTTTTTTTTAGTTACATTATATTTTCCTATGTGTTTTTCCTTTTTGCTTCATTTGAACGCATTTGCCCCGTGTAATGAACGTAATTGAAATTAAAAGTAAAGAAACGTGTTGCATGTGTGTGTGTATGTAAATGTGTCTGTGCACTTCGTTAGCTGCTTCAAATTAATCCCTAAAGTAATTAGAAAAAAAAATTCCAAATGAGTTCGAGTAGCAAACGAACACGAGAACTCACCGCGCCGGCAACGCGCGGGCGGGGCGGGGGGAGCAAAAGGTTCGTGCTAAGTGCATATTTCGCACGCGGTTTCCAAACCCAAGTACCATGGCAACCCGTGATAATGGCTCCGCTTGCTCCTAAGGCGTGGCCCCAGAAAATTGTCATATTTAGACAAATCACAAGGTCGTCAGCAACCCAATATACCCAAGTGGTCATGCCGGCTTACCGCCCCCCACCACCCGGGAATGTGTCAATGCAAGGGACTTGAATATCAAAGCGAAAGTAAGTATGATACCTTCAAAGGAGCACAATCAGATAATTAAAATGGAATACTTGCTGCGCTGATGTCGTTATTTTTAATGAAGAAGAAAGAGTTGGCCGCTCATCAGCGGGACGTGAAGGCAACGTGTTAATCCATCATTTGGTTGTCCCCTCAAATAATTCGTTTTAAATAAGAAGGTGAACGAATTTCCAGACTCGTGTATCCAAGTGGCATCCGCTTGCCTTTTTCTGGGTGTGCATGTATGTACAGCCGCACAGTGGCTCATTGGTGGACAGCACAAAGGAGAAGAGATTTTCAATTGACAAAATTGACGCGTTGAAACGGCAATCCTAAACGAAACGTAGCTCATCCTGTAAAAATGCACAAAAAGCTCAACTTGCGGTTTAGGAAAACTAGAAGTTACGCTTAGAAACCAAAAAGTAAGCCAGGCATGTTAAAAAGTTAAAGGACTTTCCAAATAATTTGTACATTTCTGATACCGCCAACTGAAAACCTCACGAAAATTTGGGTTTTCGTTTACCCGCCCAACATTTAAAAGATCGCTTTCACAAAAATCACATTGATGAGTCTTTTCCAACCCCTTTTGATGAAGAAATTCCTTTCAATGCAACTAAAATAGACTCGAAAATGACTGATGAATATGCTTAAAATGTGATCAAGTGAACTACGACTAAATAAGATTGTCAAATGGCTCGAAACTGATCAGAAGAACGGGCGAAGAACGACTCATCAAAAAGAATCGCGGCTGGGGTAGCATTTTCCTCCGCCTAAAGTATTATTTAGGATCTAAAAATGAGCGCATTTGTGTCCATTTTACTCAGTCCTCGAACTCGAAACAAACTCATATGTGATCAAAAACTACATTAAATGTTTGCTGGGTTAGATATTAAAAACCCATACGATCGAGTGGAAATTCTAAGCGAATATTGAATCTCAACTTTAGTATATTTCGAGTGTAGTTATTCACACACATTTCCAATTACAAGTTAATGATTTTAATTGCTAAATGAAAATCTACACGAAACGAGTTACTAACCCTTTCGCTTATCGTCGCTTGCCGCTTCTCTTAGTACCTTTGTTTATTTGCAGCAATGCAGCTCGAGTGCTTGACAGTCGTATGGGCTAAGATGCCGGTATTTGTGTTTATATTGTGGAGTCAAGGTAAGTGAGTTATTTGAATTCAAACCACAGACAAGGTTAGTCAAAAAAATTTATTAGAAGTGGCTACATAAACGTAATTCCTGTTAAACGTGCTTAAAACTAAACTTAGAAAAAAAACTGCTACCGACGTTCTAGACCAAACGGGACACTATTGAGTATATGAGTCGTTCATGGGTGTACTTAAATTGATAACGAAACATTTTAGACCCGAAATATGACTGCTAATATAATATTATTCAAATGAGAATAAATGTTCCTGAATCAACAACGTTTTGTACTCACAGTATGATGAGCTATACAAAAAAAAAATGCAGTTCCTAGTTCAAGTACAAAATATGTTATATTGAGTACAAAATAGACTCATAATCCTAGCTACACGTAGTGTGCAACTGGAAATGCGAATTATTTTTAGGCGTTCTTGTTCTTAAAATTCCCAAATGGTTCTAAAACTTTTGTTATGATTGTACATTTCGGAACTATAGATGCTCTTATTTATTTTGAGAGATAATCGGTCTTGATTTGAGACCATTACAACCTAAGAGTATGATCAAAATATATTTTTTACATATCCCAAAACAGTCTAAATTCCTGTAGTGAAAAAATCATACTTGTTATAAGAATTTGGTACATAAATCGAGCACTTTTGAACTTAACGTACTATGGACACAGTTTGTACTTAATTCAAGTACAATGTTTTTGGTTTATTCGCTAATCTTGGGTATACTGAGATCACTCTTCAAAAACTTTTGCACATATACCAGGGTGCTCCCGACTGGAGAACATTAAGGTTTTTTAGTTGAGATTTTGCAATGCCATTTACTTGCATCGCATATCTCCCAGCTGGTGCTATGGCCTTTTTTGCGTCATGAGAATTTATTTCCTATGAAGATTAGCCATCCCACTATAAATATAGAGACCTAACAATCGCATTGATATGGGCTCCGAATGTGAGTCGCTTATCCAGATGTACTCCTAAATATCTATTTATGTGCAGGTAAGTGCCACAAAAGCTGGTCGTTGAGGAAGACGCCTGGACACTCAACGTGAGCTGGGCTTAGAATAATGTTTCTTGGCTTCGCCCATCTGCTGAAGTCGCGCATGGATTGCTGCACCACGTCAGTGGCACTATAGATGCATGGGTCTCTCGCCATAATGGCAGTACCGTCAGCAAATGTTGTAGTCTTGTGGGTGTTCAATGGGTATTGTTCCCCCTGTAGGCATATCACAAGTGTGCAGTGAGTAGAGAGTTGGTCCAAAAAGAGTTCCTTGTGGCGCATCAGCGCGTATTTCCCTTACACTGGAAACAGCGGCTTCCAAGAGTATTGCGAAGGTCCTGTCCGTGAGAAAGATTCTCACAAGAGAGTAAAGTTTAGGCGGTAGGATGTCTTTTACCTCACAGAGCAGACCGTCGAGGCACACTCTACCAAAAGCGTGCTTGATAACCAGGTGGACCGCAACTGAAGTCCATCAAGAATAATCTTAGTCCCATTTGAGTTTCTAAAGCCGAATTGAAAGGGAGGTATCCAGCCATACACCCCTTCGATTGCCATACTTTTAGAAAATGTTTGATATTGTGTATAGAATGCTGATTGGACGGTAAGAATCGACCTATGACGGGCAGCTTTCTGAATCATTCCGATTTGTGCCTTTTCCCATTCCTTTGGAAAGTAAACCTGTTGTACTGACGAAAAGACGCTGTTTTCGCGTGGTTTCTGTTTGGTTCAGAGCCGGCCTGCATCCTTGTTCTTAAGATCAAATGAAATTAAGCATAATTTCACCACCATATGCCCCCGCAAACGCTCTTCTGCCAACTGAATTATAGGCAGTGAATATTTTGGTAGATATTTTCGTTCTCAAACATTACCGGACGAGTGCCAGTGTGCGGGGATGGGATCTGTGACAGACATTACCCACAATTGCTCCACTGTGCGGCAATTTAAAGTGCCGTCGCACACGTTTGTGTTGCCGCATGTTTCCGGTTTATTTACTTTGGCAAATGCAAAGTTCAACTGCCAGCGAAAGTTGCATTGCTGCAGCCCCGCAAATTTTTGTTGCCCGCCCGCCCGTCCGCCCGACGGAGAGTCACAGTTTTTGGCATGCGCGTAACTTTTGGTGGGGAGGGAGGGGGGAAAAAAAACGGCCACATCGTCGGCAGTGGCAAAAAGTTATGACTGCCAGCGGAAGCGGAAACGTTTTGGCAGCGTGTGAAATGCCGAGCTGAAAACTAAAATGTCGCGCTGAAAAAGTTATGACTGCCGTTAATTTCGCGCAGTGATCTGTATTTGTGTTGCCCCGCGAGCCAAGTGCAATTTAATTCGGCTTCCTTGCCGTCGACATTGTCAGGTGGACCAACAGGATTGCGTAGGCCACTTCCTGCCGTCGCAGATGGGCCGCCCGCTGTGACAAATAACCACGGCTTTTCATGGCATTTGGCAGTGTTTATCTACTGCATTAGCACACGCTGCCCCAGCGGTCGGTTCCGGATTCCTGGCTGTAGGCTCAAAGCCGTTTCTCATAATGGACCGCACAATGCGCGTGGCGGAGATGCCGATGCCGATGCCAAAGCTATGGCGAATGCCGTTGCCATTCCGCGATGGCTTCCATATTCGCATATTGACGTCCACTTGCTTGCTGTGTTGTTACGCTGCGCGGCCGAGGGACGGCGCGGGGACCGGAGGGGGCGGGGGGTCAGCTGGTCGTTTAGTCGGCTGGTGGCTTCCGCACAACATTTATCATATTTCGGGTCGTGGCGGGGCGGCAGTTCAAAGTCCAACATTAAGTTCCAGGTATTTGCAACTTTTCGACAAAGGATTTTTGGCTGCAATCGCGTCCATAAATTATCTCCCCGCCACGGCGACCCGGCTGTTGCTCTTGTTACGGTGTCTACTTAGCGCATAATTAGCTACCTGAAGTTTGAAGGAGGTGCATGCAGGTGCGATGCGGTGCTTAAAACTCGCATTCCAATCCGGCAGCTCACAAATGATGAATGTGCGAATAATGTTGCAGCGAAAGGCGAATTGGCAAGTGAAATGGGATTATCATTAGCTGAAAGGTTAAACGTGGAAGCGGACTGTACTCTGGTGTGGTGAATAACAAGAAAGAGAGAGTTGAAGTGCACTAATGTCATTGCATTCACTGACACTTTCAAGCAACAAACAATAAACATTCAGAACCTAAACCCTGGGGTACACTTCGTGTTGTTGCAAGCATTTCTGACATGCAGTCAACCGAATCTGTCGATTTGAAAGTGTTGACTTAATCATTTTTGAAGCAGTGGAACAGAAGTTGTGAAGTATTTCCAATGCGTCAGATGACTTACTAAAATCTAATTGGGTCAGACTTGCTACAAGGTTTCATTAATTTGCTGCGGAATGGCCGTTGTACACTTTTCAAGTCATTAAATCAGTGGTGGGCAGTTTGGGATCAAGTCAGCAGCAACAATATCTATTTCGCCGAGCTGAGTCGTGTGCCCATACGCAATGCATTTGTTGTCTTAGCTCGCTTAGAAGCGCGGCAAATGGTCTTGTCCTTTTGTCTCCTTGTGCGCGATGGCGCCAAGTAGCGGGGCCATTTTAAATGCAATTGCCAGCTCCCCGAAATTAAGTCTCGTAGCAATGGGAAAAATGACTTGCCCACCACTGCTTTACACTATAATCATAAAAGAATCATACAGAGTAACATAAGAAAGACAACTTTGGCAGCGCCGAATTTTGTGTGCCCTTAGTTAATGAAGTGGACTAAATATCCTTCACTTAAAGCTGTGCATGAAAGATTGGCTTAAATGTAAAAAAAAAGTTTCCATTTTCGGTGAAAGTGTACACCAAGGCGGGGTTTTGAAAAATTTCACCTCAGTTTTGTTTTGGCTCAGTGGCTTATTTTTAATTTACTATGTGTTTATTGATGGCTGGTCTTCTGTTCTCATCCCTTGCAGCCTGTGCTTAAAAATAATATCCAGAATTTGATTTAAATCCGATTCAAAATGTATTTGTGCCCGGACTTTCAAAGTTGAGTCATTCCCAAAAACTGGAAAAACCACATCTCTGTTCAAGAATAGTCCATAATTGTGCCGAGTCGCAAGCCGTTCGTCCCTTATTAAGTATAATGTCCCGCTTTGCTGATTAACTGCGCGGAAAGGAATTTGATTTTCAAGCTTTCGAATAAAAGGCAGACTGACAAACGAAGCAAACTTATTTCTTATTTTGAAAATACTTTGGAGTCGAGGAGTCTAAAAAACGGAGGATATTATGGGTAGGGATTATATAAGAAGTTCTAAATTCTAATCTATGTTTCTTATTACACCTTCCTGTCCATTTTTGCTGAACCGAACCTATATTTTAGTTTGGGAACAGCTTCGGGTTCAGCTTTTATTTCTAAAGAGGTTCGATTCAAGTGTAACTTTATCTAATCCATGTCAATGCCTTGTAGGTTTATCCATTCCATTGTATAACACAAGTCCGATTTTGTATTTAATGTGTATCGATTATTCCATCTTCGATTATCTTATGTTCAAATTCTGGTTACAGATTGATTGCTTAGGTATGCTTTGCTTAAGCTAAAGTCGTATTACTTTGACTTTGAGCGTGGGACTTGAATGTACATAAACATTGCGACAAAGTGTGTAAGTTAAAATATATTAGGTACAGTGAGCACTCTGTATGTGTGCATACCACACAAGGTTCAATTGACAGTAAAATAAAAGTCGGAACTTCTGGTACTAACCGAACGAACGATTACTTAATAAGTTTCGCGGATATGAACTTTCTTTCTTGAATCATTTAAATTAACTTGATCTACCTGCAAGTATAAGAAAGTTGTGACCCATACACATGGAATCTCTATCTCTTACCATCTCTGAGATCTAAGAATAAAAACATTTTTATGATGAAGGATCACCTTTAACTCCACCGAATCTCAACCCTATAAACATATTTTTAAGTGTAGCATTCAAAAGTTTTCTAAAATCTGTACTTTCTAAGATGTGAATACTTGTTGATGTAACTTTAAAATGTTTTAGTTCTAGTTTTTACATCTATTTAATACCTGGTTTTGGTTTGAACCAACACTATTTGGTCTAGCAAGTCCTTCAAATATGGAAAATTTTATCATACATTTTAGTATTATATGTTACCATGTCAAGTCACATCTAAAGTGTCATTATTTTGACTTTTTCAGGAATATTTGAAATGATATCGCTTCCAAAGAGGTTTTTCAACGAATAATAGTGTGAAATAGAATAATTTCACTTTGAAAACCGTGCTTCTGGCTAATTTGGGATTGTGTTGAAGTAGGACAACAGAATAACTAGAGTGTTGTCTCATAATGGCAAGGGGAAACGCACACAAATCGATCAGATATTTTCAAAGCAGGAATGTTAAACGATGACAGGCATATAAGGAGATCGGTGTACGATAGCAGCAGATGTAGTGGAAAATAGTTCACAGCTATATAAATGAGGCAACGATAAGGTCAAATGTTGCGGACATGAAAAAGATTCGGCAAAATTGCGTGGTTTTCTTTGCGGTTCAGCAGCTTGAAAGGGAGGCCGGTTAGGTTCGTTCACTGCTTGGTTCGGTTCCGCTCAGAGCCGGGTGGCATTCCTGAGGAAAAGCGACTTAAAAGTTTGTAGTGGAAAACCACATTTTTCTTTTCGCCCGATTGACGAAGCGAAATATTTGAACACTGTCCGAGTGATCTAATTAATATACAGCCACTTTCAGTAGTTTAATCATGTGTGTATAGTTTATTTACAGCTTTGAGTTAGTTTTTACACTGCTCAGATTTCACAATGATGCTACTAATAAGTAGCTGCTCATGCTTGCGTCTTAACTCATAAGACAGTATTGGTTAGGGCGCAGCTATCAGTGCTTAACAATGTCTAAATTTGTGATTATATTTGACAGTGTTGGAAAACCAGCGAGTAAAGTGTGAAAGCTACCCGGAAATTAATTCTACCAGGAACCCGACTGATCGTTTCCGACATTTCAGACATAGAATTAGAACCGAATCAAGGGACACAGATACAACCATTCATTTCGTCATCTTGATCCACAACACATATAACTCTGCAGCCAAGGGGACAGCCATTCACCTTCGAGCTGAAAATTTCCACTAGAAATCAATGAGCTGAAATGGCACAATTTCCAAATGACATCGAATACTCAAATTTTGAGAATGAAGACAAATCAAAAATCGTAAAGTAAATAAATTCGAAATCATTTATACAAATACGATGAGCACTAATGGGAAATGAACAAAGGAATACAGAAAGCTCTCCGCTGCTATCGTGTGAGTGCGCTGTGTCTGTGTGTTTGGGGGGGAGGGCGAATTGGTAAATGTATCCGCGGGTGCGTGTATCGCTTGCTTGTTTGCTCTTGGAGGCTTTAAAAAGTTTTCCTTTGAGTAAACGTAAATGAAGTCGTGTGAAATCAATCGTAAACAAGGTATCAATACAAATGCAAACACACGCACGGCGGCCTTTGTGTCTCTGTGTGTGTGAGAGTGTGTGTGCACTGGCAGTGCAAATATGAGAGACACATTTACACAGCGGCGGTAATCATAATCCGCTCTTCAGTGGAATCCAATAAGTGACACCACTCGCTGCACCTGCCATTAACCGACAACCGCGCACTGAGCCGGCCAGGCCAGTGCAATTGCAGGCCAAATAAATAAAATGCACCCGGCCATAACTTAAAACACAAAGGCCAGGGCCAGCGCAGCTTCCGCCCGGCAGCGGCCCTGCCAGTGTGACACACAAATATTGTAATCATAAATTTTCATAAACAATTTCACAGCTCCGGCTAGCTCACTCGCTCTCTCTCTCTCTCTCTCTCTCTGGGTCCACGACATTTATAATAATTAATTGTGCGCAAATATATGCTCGCAAATGGTCAGCGGAGGCAGTGCTGGTCCGCCGGTCTAATGAAAGGCGCCCCAGTGCCGGCCGCGCTGGCCCAGTGCTGGCTGTGAGTTATTTGTGTCGCCGCACACACACACTACACACACACGCACACACACACACGAACATGCGCTTGCATGGCCATACAATTTACAGCCCTAGTCGAAACCGAGCGCGTCAGCGGTCAGCAAAAGGTGCGCCAGGATGCTGTAAAGTCAAGCGGACGCGAGTGAAACAAAAAGCATAGCATACTTTTGTGCGTATCTTGGTAGCCATCACTTTCGGGGTCCCGCGCGCCACGCAAAAACCAACAAATTGCAACATTTATTCTGCAAGATGAATGGCCGCTTGACAATTTATATGTGTGGCCATAACTTTGGCCCCGCCGGGGCTGGGGCTGGGGCCGGGGCAGGGGCTGGGGCATCGGAAATGAACTTCCAGTTGGTAGCCGACTCGATTTCCTTACGGCCGGCCGCTTCTCATAATGGCCATAAAATTAAAAACAGTAACCAACACAAGACACACTGCTCGCCAGGGAAATGGACACGGAGTGGGTATGCCTGCTGTTGCTGCTCCTGGCAACGTGTGATATAAATTGCTAAATAAAAGAAACGAGCAAACATACAAAGACAAATGGTCGAACAACGAAGAAAACGCAATTAAAAGCGATAAAAGCAAATGGAGGTGAGTTTAATGGACAACAGCGTTTAATGGACATGATAAACGGAAGGGAGGAGCGGGGAGTGGGAAGCGAATGGGTGCGAATGGGGGCGAAAGGTGATCGAGTTTTCGGTCAGCTGCTGATCGATAACTGAACCAACCGAAAGCGACACAAGGCGAAGGGACCATTTGGTTAGCTAAAACTGGTCTACGACTTGAGAGGAACACTCCTTTAAAGTCTTTAAAGATGCATACTTCGTCTACTTCGCTAGCCGTTTTGGGTGTGCTCTAAGAATCTCAAGGTAGTCCGCAGATTACTTCTTTATAGCGTCACCAATCATTGGGACATTAAGTTCCCAGGGCGCTGCCTATAGTCTGCGCAGTAATTTGACTTGGAGAAGACGAATCTTCCAATTACTTGCAGGCCGTATCTTCATGCAGGTGCAATAGCTGCTTAGAATACGAGTACCTTGTTTCTTAATCCAGCATCCAGCCCAACTTAGCAGCTGTTATGCAAGCCAAATGTCAAGCGCCTGTCAAGGTAAACTCTCAGATATCTGTGTCCTTGTAGATGAGCTAGAAGTTGATCTGCCATGTAGACTCCTTGACATATAGGTGCTTCGCTTGATTGATCACAATATTCCAGCGCCTTGCCCATCCGCAAAATCCAATGCCAGAGAATGTACGTAGAATGTATGTAGACACAGGGATGTCGGGCCATAATGTCTGTGTCGTCGGCGAAAGGTCCGGTGCGTTATTCCTGGTAATGTTACTTCCACCATGGATGAAAATGTGCAAAGCTTAGGGCCAAGGACTTCACCCTGTGGCACTACTGCAAGTATATGTTGTGTGCTTGATTCGCTTTCACAAGGGAAAACGTCCTGTCAGTAAGGAAGTTGCGTACCAGGTCAAAGCACAGCACAGCAATCCCACGGGCCATACTCGATCGGACGCTTGCTTCGCGTCAACGAATACTGCCACGACGTACTCCTTTGCATAGAACCCTTCCAGGATAAAGAAAGTTACCCTTTTTCACTTTTCTGGCGTTTCGTGTAACCTAAAACCAAATTGAAAAGGCGGAATCTGAAGGCGAAGCTTATCCCAGGCTAATATCCTACTCAATCGGCTCCTCTCAAAAATTGTCGACACCGACGACAGCAAACTATTGGCAGGCATGATTTGAGCTCTGAAGAATTCATCCGGGTTTTGTGGTTCATTACTATCTACTCCTTCTTTCAGGCCATCGGTATGTACCCCAGTCGCAACACTGAGTGAAGGATCAAGACGAGGTATTGTATGGCTTTGTCAGGAAGTGCCTTCAGAAATGCCGTTTGGTTGTCGATCCCATCCTCTCCAGGAGCCTTTTAAGACTTGACCTCTTTGGTCTCTTCTTTCACCTCCGAAAGAGTGATCGAAGTTGCCGGCAGTTCAAGCTTACCAGGTGTGCCAAGGACACGTTTCTCTCTCGGTAACCTGGTTAAAAGCGAAGTTGTTAGATTTGTCGCAAACCAATCCTTGGGAGACTACTCACTTCTTCGGGGCTGCCTGACGTTTGTATCTTCTGGTGAGAGACCTGATCTAATGTGACTCGCTCAAGAAATCAATCAGTTGCCATCTGTCAAATTAACCAGCCCATATCAAATTGATACGTACACAGAAAAAGAAAAATCAAGCCATCCGGGATTAAATCAATCCCAAACGATGTCAGAAGTCGGTCAATCCCGGATTTTCTCATTCCAAGTACGAATTGGATTGACTCGATCTCGGATATCTCGGCTCCAGAACGACCTTTGCTTGAAATTTCAATCCGAATGTCGAGATAAAATCATGTTTTTTGGGATTGACTTTATCTCCCCATTTTTTTTTCTGTGTATGTTATTTTTGGTCTGTGCAGGAAAGGGAGTAATGGGGAGTAGAAACAGATAGCGAAGACCACACTAAGACGCGTATAAGCCCTTATTTATTATTTTAATAGCATATTTTCTTTCTGTTGGCTCACTTAAGACTTCCTTCTGAAGATCGCATTGAAATTCGTAAAATCGGCCGCTGAGCCACTTTTTCAGGCCTGTCTCCCAGCTGCAGCTTCGACTGCTGTCTCAGCAGCTCTCTGTGTATAGCAAATAGCTGGTGTCGATTGCTCGCCCGCTACGTCGTTGCAGCAGATCACAACTAGGCCTGCCGTTTAACTTGTTAATCGCGCCGCGCTGGCTATTGATCCGGAGTCTCAGCAGCATGCTGGGATGAGATGTATTCAGGGAAATGCTGCCGTCGATTACTCGTCTGCTCTTAAGGATTTTGTTCCTATATTCCGTTCCGCTGTAGCATTTTTCTGACTTCTTCTTGTTTAAGTGCTTTTGCCTCTTGCTGTTCTTTAAGTTCGCAACCAATTAGACTTTAAGTTCGTTTGATCTACGCCTCCTTTGCTCATACGACTAGCTTTTTGTGCAGTTTCAGTTCTGTGAGTTAAGTGCGATTCATTCAAATCGGCAATGAAAATCTTCGACTCCATGTTGAACTAAGTTCTAAGCCACTAAATGAAGGAATCTCACTATGGCTCTAGTTGCCAGCTTGCGCTTTAAGAGGTCCATTAAAAAGTTCAAACAAATTCTTTATGAAACAGATTCTTCCTTTGAAATGGAACATTCCAGCACAATTTTGCATCAGTGTGCCATAAGCGCATTTCCTCGTGGGACGTTGCTCCACTTTTGTTTATGCCCTCCACTGCTCCATTTTATTACGCGTTACCTGTGGACTATTGGCCATTTCGGCAGTTCATTTTGAATTGTCACTGAGCACGTTAGGCGACGTCCTGCCCAGCTGGAGCCGGCGCTCTGTCGGGCGGTTCATTATTATCGCCGTGTTATGCACATTCCCCGACAATTAACACGCGAGCCACTTAAACAAACAGCGACGACGATGACGACGACGGCGACGGCGGCGACGGCGACGGCTAGGACCAAGTGGCTGCACAAATGGCGGCCACTTCGATAAAGCGTTCGATATACAATGTCCTGTTGGGGGCGTGCGTGCTGTTGTTGTTGTTGCTGCCGTAAATGTTGGCTTTTGTCTGCCCACGGGTTTGATTTATTTGGTTTTTGTTTTCTACATTTGTTTCTTTTGTTAGCTAAGCCAGTCCTGTAAACCTGCACACCTGTTGTCGTCCTTAGTCCTGCGTGCCACAGCGACTTTACGCGGTCCGGAATTTAATTGCCCTTTGTTGTCGTTGCCGACGACGTTGTTGTCGCCGTCGCCTGTACGGCTCATTTATTTACATTTTGTTAACATAAACAATGCGTAAAAGTTCGATGGCTTTGGCCAGTTGGCGGCGCTGGCCGGGCTAATTTTGATTGCCTGCTCTTTTGCTCCGGCCGTGCGTGCCGGCCCGCTAATAAGCTGCTCAACTATTTCTGTGGCGCAGGAAATCAGCCATTGGGGTGCGTAATGCGTGTGGCCCGACTTGTACGAGTATAATTTATGCACGGCCCGTAAATATTGACATGCTGCGCGTCCCCCGAGTCCGGCTGGCTTCGGTCGGAGTTAATTTCAGCTCTTGCAGGTGCTGCGGCTTTGGCGCCAGCCCATTGAAGCGCAAGTCCGGCCAATCGTTTAACCACTCGAAGACAAAGGAAAATTCACAAAAATTTCGACTTGTCGTTTCTTGCGGTGTGAATGCAGCCAGAAAATTGTGCAATTTCCTGCGCCTGCAGCCAGGCAACACAAATTTATGCACAACTCTTTCGGCACATTCATTAGGAGTGCGGCCCCGTCCTGGCAGAGTCCTGATCCCCTGGGAATGCCAAATAAATTAGTTGCCAGTCAGCTCGGAGCACTTCGGAGCAGTGCAGCAGCTCGCCTGGGCCAATTTAAAGTTGTTCCTGAATGCAACTGTTTTTACAACACAAAAGACACTTTCGGCCTTAATTATCAGCAGCAGCTTCAGCTCAGCCCTGTTCTGCTCCTCGGTTCGGTTTCGTCCTTTGTTCCAGCGCACTCCCATTGTTGCTGTTCGAGAAAAATCTGCTTAATTAACGGGCAACTGGAGATGGCAAATTTAGTTTTGAATTTCGTTTGACGTTTTGAAAGGCGAATCAAATTGGATTGGTTTTCATTAGATGGGATTAGAATTGCAGGGATTCAATCTAAAGTTTCCAAGTTGCTGCCCGAACGAAGAGCATTTGTTGGAAGCTAAGATGATTTATGTGAATGCAAATAGAGTAATAACTGGATGTTTCAACAAAAAGAGTGGTACTTATGTAGTTGGGGCATTCTATGGCAAGGACAACTCATGTTTAGTTATGGCTCACAGCTCACTTAGCTGCCTGTTGCATGTGAGATATTCCTTAGCACTGGAAATAGATAAGCTGAAGTCTGGTTTAGTCACTGTTGCAGGTGGGAAACGCTCTGATTCAGATCATATAACGAACTCTGGCCTGGGGATTGCTCGCCGAGTTCAGGGTTAACAGAAACTTGTGATTTCTTATTGTCAAAGGTTGCTGAAAGTAGATTGCGTAAACCACAATTCAAGGTTCTAGTGTGTTTCCTTATGGGCTTTATTTCAGGATTTAGCATAAGGTTTTGTCCTGGGCTGACTCCAATCTGTCTGGCTGGCTCCTTTTCTGAGTGTCAGCACCTGGTTTCCAGTGTGTCTTTCCGGCAACTCTGTCCTGCAAGTGGGATAGAAAGTTAGATGTCGAACTGCTGTCGGGAATTCCTACTCTGGGTGGGGTGGGCTCTCGGATTTGTCTAAGAATTAAGTAGAGTCTGGTGAGGATTGTTTATCTAAGCATCAGAGATGAGAAGAGACGCGACTGCTGCATAGAATATGATATCTCTGGGGAGGTAGATGTATTTAGGGCTTAATATAAGGAAACTTTACTACAAATTGGCATTGAAAACATAGTTTAATCTCAGCAACCTAAGTAAAATATATAATTAAGTAATGCAGTTGAAAAGATCAGACAGAATGATCACTGGCAATGTCCATTAGAAGTTCTTTTCATTGGACAACAACGATATTATGAATAAGTCGATGCTTTTTGGACTCCACCTAACGATATTAAACATTTAGATTTTTGGTATTATTGATTTAGATATTTCAAAAGAAAACAAAATTAACTTACATTCATTCCAAAAATGAGACTGTTTCATCTTCAAGTCGAGCATCAGATATCTTTATTCAAGATGGTTTTTAAAGGTCAAAGCTAAGATTATAACCTTGAATTGAGATTTTCCCTTTTTTTATGCACTTTTGCACCCGTATCGACTTGGTTGCGAAACTAACCTCTTGGTTTTAGATTAACCTATCCTCAGAGTACCATTAAAAAGAACTTCTCAGACTGTTCGTAGACGAAAGAGAGCACAGGTGCAGGCATCTTCTCCAAAGAACTGGCGTCACAGGTTTTATTCCGTCTACCGAACTGGTGTAGCGTTTTCCAGGCAGAGATTTATGTAGTCCGGCAAGCAACTTGATTGATGTAAACTTTGAACGCAACTCCAAGGAATATTTCAAGCCAGCAGGCTGGTATTAATGCCCTGTCATCAAACGCAACCTGGAGCAATCTAGTTCACAGCTCTGAACCAAATCCAACAGCAGTCCATCACTTTCCTGTGAGTTGCTGGTCACGCATGCAACTAGGGAGCAACCGAGTGTGGAAGGAACGGAGCAACGCTGACAGCGACACCAGTGGACCAACATACACAGACCTCTCGAAGACCTTAAGGCGTAAGTAAAATGGTAATACAGATCAGGGCAGAACGAAAAAGCAATCTTGCACCTGGCTGAAACATTTCACGATCACCAAGATACTAAAGATACTCACCCAAAAGAACTTCCCAACTCCTACACTTTAGCAAAGAACTAGAAACATGATAGGAGTCAAAAGGAGACGCTTCACCATTCACTATTATCAATACAAAAACTCTAGAGACAACTTGTCTAAGGCTCATTCAGCAAACAAACGACGTTGAGAAAGGTCAGCCGGCTTAAGTTTCTGCTTTAGCTTTCTTTTCTTATGGTTGCATCCCGAGGTCTCTACCTAAATCTTCGTTTATAAAGGCTACGAAATGACATTTCGCTGTCTTCAATAACACTAGCCGATATTGCAAAAAGCTTTGCATGTTTGTTAGTCTATTGATGTTAAAATGACAAACCTTACTGAGCATTTTTGATGTTGCCACAAGTTAAGGTGTCTAACAAATCAAAGTGTATACAGAAAAAAAAGATCCATTTGGAATGGATATGTCTTTAATATCCTTTTAATCATCTAGCGGAGCTGCAAAATCATCCTATTGATTATCAGTTTTGATATCCTTTGGATGATTTTGCAGCTCCGCTGGATGATTATTCTTGCGCACGTATTTGCTTATTGGCACGCTAAAGCAGTGGAGCATAACATTTTGGGCGAATCAACGGTGCCCACCGCTGATTTAGACCCTCGCCCAAGCACACCCCACTGATTTGGCTTCCTCAGCTAACCATTCAAAGCTGCTCTTGCGACTCCATCTTATTGATAATAACAATTATCGGCTTGTTGGCCTCAACTCACACCACTCCGCTTGAATAAAATGCAAATAAAAACTAAACCAGCCTTCCCCCCGGGGTCGACCGAAGCGCAAGCGTCGTCAAGTCGCCAGCAGCGGGCAAACCGCAGCAAGAGCGGCGCAACAAACGTGCCAACCCAGTTGTTTGGCCGGAGCGTGCCCGGTTTGCCATTGCAAACGGCTCGTCCTCGATGTCATCGTCGTCAATAAGTCAAAAGTTGGAATTTCATTATGCCAGCCCGAAAGTAGGCAACGCATTTTGGCATACAGAAACTAAAACCAACTGCCGCGCCACTGGCTCCTCCTCCTGCCCAATGGCGGGCACATAATATGCGCTGCGAATTTGTCATTTTGCCAAACGTCTGGCGGTGCGAGAGTGGGGACCGACAATATCGACAAGGACGAGAAGGCGCAGCCCGACAGGCCGAGCACAGAAAGAAAGGAGGGAAAGAAAGACATGAACAACCACAGCAGGAAGGAAATAAAAATTGAAAAGCCTGTCATTGGTTGCCAGTTTGGCTATGTTCGGAGTGTTTTCATGTTGCGAGCGCGAGTAGAAAATTAAATTCTTGTTTCGCACGTCATTTGAATTCGACATGGTCGGTGCGGCTGTGCGGCTGTGCAGCTGTGTGTGTGTCTGCGTACGCGCTTAATTTCATTTGCGGCACTCGCGACGCGGCAGCCACTTGACGGCGAACGCGGCGCGCTTTCTATTTGCACTTGTTACGGAGACAGCGACAAGGCCAAGCCGCAGAGCCATCAGAATAAATGCAATCAGGCATAAGCTGACGGGGAGCGAGAGACAAACAACTTATACTTAATGATCTGCAGTTGGCAGCTAATGCCGACTGAGCTGGCGTTGAGGTTGAAAGTGAGCCTGACACCGCCTGCGGCGCCGCCGAACAACAAATCGAACAACGATGATTGCCGGAGGAAGGGACAGCGCGGCAGCAATGCGGGGGATTGGGGGCCTGGACACTGGCGATGGAGTCGTCAAGTCGTCGTAAAAATTATTTTGTGACAAATCGTCCCCGCGTACGTGAGCCTCATTTCAATGCCGGGACAGGGGCTGGGGCCAAGCCCAAGGCGAAACCGCTGAAAAGTGCGCATCAAACTATTTCAACTATTTTGCCACGCACATGTCGCCCTGTCCCCCCGTCCCCACTTAGGGCACGCTAACAACAACGTGACATGGCTCGAAAAAAGGGCACAACTCGATTGGGGTGGACTGGATTGGGTTCAGTCACTCACTTAGCCCAGCCAGTGAGTGATGTAATATGCGACTATGACGAGGAACTGGCACCGACTCCGACTCCGGCTCCGAGTTCGCTGCCCGCCTGCTAAGCTGTCGCCTGCAAGTGCCGTTGTGCATGTGATATGAGAATCGACTTGCCCCTTGTTTTACGACGGCGGGGGCAAGGGGGGGGGGGGGGGCAGCGTTTTAAAATAGCGCATGCCACAAAGACTGCGGCACTTTTGTGCCATAAGCGGCAAATTGCGTGCCATGGAAATTGTGCGTGAAATGTAAAATACACCCCGCATTGCATGGCGTGCGTCGCCAGCTCCGGCTGAGCGCCAAACGGTTTGGGGCACTCCCGTGTGTGTCAATGCAGTGTCCACGTATGCGTGTGTGTGTGTGTGTGCACTTTGTCCTTTTAAGTAAATTAAGCATAAAAACGTAAAGTGGACGCCATTATGTCGCAGTGCGTCGACGCGTCCGCCTCGATGTTGCTGTCAGAGCCTGACAACATTTCAGCGTTTTTCGCTTTAGCAACTTTCTAATTTATTTATTGTCCACCACTTTTTCACCCCCTGACGCCCCTCCACCCAGCTTGGTATGTGTGTTTTTGAAGTGCGTGTATAAGTACTTTGGGTTTTTATTGTTATTGTCACTATTGTGGTTCCTTTTTTTTTTCCTTCCACAGAACATAATGTTATAGTTTGAGTTGATTTATGCAAAGTACACTTCCCCCCAAACGGCACGCTGCCTGCATAATGATCTGTGCGCTTAGCGCCCCATTTACACACACACACACACACACGCACGCACACACCCAAAGCACCCAAAGCACCCGCTTCGCTGCGAATGAAATTAAATTTTATGACTGTCAACTGTTTCCAACTTGTTTAGTTGGTCGGGATGACAAGAGGCAGCATGTGTGTGTGTGTGTGAGTGTTTCTTGAGAAGCGGAAAGCATTAACAAGCTGTGGAAATCGGTTTTTTAATACACACAAACTATGCCCGAAACAATTCCTAACCAAAAAGCTAGGGGGGGAAATTTTTCATCTATCTGCACTAAACAGAAAGAGAAGACTCGAGCAGTTCCTTAAGGGGACAATTTCCTTTGAGCTTTATATGTGAACGGTCACACTTTGACCTAAAAGATAAAATATCTGTCAGTTTATTTTGAGGAAAAGGTCCCCGATATATAAGGTCACTTTTCCTAAACAAGCGTAATTTCGTAATTTCATCTGTTGCCTTATGGGCTATCACAGAACAAGTAAGGAAAAACTTAGAAAAAGTATAAGCTATTCAGCATTTTAACTTATTTGCCTTCCTGAAGCACATGTTCAAAAAAGTTATCGCACTCATTATGCTACTTCTGCAATTGCATTTTCAGAACATCTGTTTTTTGTTTACAATTAACAAACTGACTGGCAGTGAATAACACAAATTGAAAATGGATAATCAATTGGATATTATTTCGATGATTGACACAGAATATTTAAAGTTGGCGAGTCTTGAGTGCTTCCATGTCCATATATTTCAGCGTGCACATGGAAAACAGGCACCGGAATTAATCCCGCAGTGTCTGGACATATTTACGTTGGTTTTGTGAAACGGTATGGAACCTTATGGGAAAAGGATGTAGCCCAAAACTCAAGCGAATACTTCAAGGAGAGCTTTCGGTGCGAGAGAGGCACACTTAACACTTTGGTGGCTCGATTGCCTAGGCTGGCAAGGAAAGACAATGCCAATGCGCTTTATACGTTGGGCTCATCCGCAGAATACCGAACTGTTCGGTATTTCAAAAACAATGGTCGGATCATTTTAAGCGACTTCTTCCGAAAGGCATCATTCAGTTGGCAGATGAGTTTTTGCCAATAATCTGCATGACACCGGAGAAGGTTGTTGCGTGTGTGCAGGGAATCCAAAAGTTAGGATTTCCTCAGTATTTTATTAATAGTGATGGGCATCATGTTTATTGACTAAAAATAGTCGACTATCGAATAAAAATCCATCTCAATCCATCCTATTACATTTGCATGGGGAAAAATGTAAATTTTGCCCAAAATGCGAAAATGCTAAATGCAGTTGCAGTGAGGACGGCAAATTAGATGTGCTCAGTGAACTTTGCCTTTTATAAAGTAATGTTCAAATTGAAGTTTTTATTAGATTTCAGAAAGAAGAATTATAACACAATACGCTAACCCAGACCAGGTATATGTTGCCTGGACTTATACTTACCCTTTGTGGGATTTCGATCTTGCATTTTAGGAACAAAATTCTTTACATTATCCACTTTTTAGAATTATACGAGTTACAAGTTTAAAATGCGAAAAAATTGACATAAATTAGAGGCTATTTTCGTTGGCTTAAAGATGTTTTGTTGGCTTTATAAGCAGGGTGCGCCAGAGTGAGCAGAAAGCCAGGTAGTAGTTTGATGTTTCAATGAGAGCACTATATTCTTTGTCACTGCAGAGAAATTCCAACAACAACAAGAAATTTCCAATCTCGTTTTCTCTGCTCCCATTGCCGACCTCTGCCTCGAGGACAAACATTTGCACAGGTTACTTTTTACCATCAAACAGCTGCTTTAATGTCTGCAAATAAATTGTTTATCTATTGTATTGCCACTGAGTTGAAAACCCTCGAGGCTCACTCAGTCAAGCGTCTACATTGATGGTTAATCCGTGAATGCATGTACCAAAGCTTAAGCTTTGTATGCGGTGGTATCAGTTTCACATTGTCCCACCCAACAAGGGGGGCTGCTCTAGGGAAGCTTTAGAACCACGTTATGAATAAAGGCACGACCATGTGTGTTACTAGGGATGTCTCTAACCCATTGAAAGCATCGAAATGGGACCTCCATATTACTTATTGGAAATAACCTTTTGTTTATGTGTTGCGCTCATAGTTAGCGCCATATTGTATCTACCTACCTATATAGTCGGACTTGATCGATCTTCTTACCAGTTTTAGACAAACATTTTAGTGCAGAACTTATGTGAGGGTTTTATGGAAAGTATAGAAATCATTCATGTATTCGAATAACTACTACTTCTTAAAACTGGATTAATCACTAATAAATTAGCTAGTAAGGCGAGCAATTGAGGGCAACTGAGCCCCTGTAGGCAAATGGAGCTGCTGGCCAGGTTGAAATCTGCAAAAGCGCTGGAGCAGGCGAGCAATCGACGCCAGCAATTTGAAATACTTGTCACAGCTCAGAGAGCTGCTGATACAGCAGTGGAAGCAGAACCTTGCATACAGATTTAAATCGATGACAACTGTGGCCGGAAAATCTATACATAAATATAAAATTTAAAGTATGTTTGTACGTTTGTTTCTTATGGGCGTCTAAGCCGCTGAACCGATCTTCACAAATTTTTCACAGTATGTTCATGTCGATCAGGAAATTGTCATAGGCTATGTCTCATGTCTGTGACTTGGTCCAAAAACCGCTAAAATTGCAAAATTCAACCGTTCATCAGATTGCCGTTGATTGTTGTGACTTTGCCATTTCTGTCAAATAAATTTGTGATAAATTTGTCAATATATTTGTAAAAAATGCCTCCAAAGAAATCATATATTGGGCAACGTGCTCCAAGAGCTTTGAAACGGCAAACTCAAATAGCATTTGAAACGACTGAATAACATGAAAATCGCCTGAGTGGGGTTCGAACTCAAGCGTCCACTGTCAGAGCAAGTGAAACAGCTGAGGAGCTAGAGGTACGTCTCCGAGGTCTTAGAACTCGAGCTTCCACTGTGAGAGCAAATGAATCCACTGAGGGGCAAGATGTCCGACTTAGCGGAGTTCGAACTCGAGCCTTCACTGTCAGAGCAAATGAAACCGCTGAGTAGGAAGAGGTTCGCCTAAACGGTGATCGAACTCGCCCGGGCAAGGCCGGGTATTCAGCTAGTAAGATATAAAAATATCACCGCACGCATTCTTGAGAGAGAAAAAACTTTGGTTGAACCAACTGGGAGAAAATGTACAAAAATATATAAGGACCGTTCTCCCCCTTTACCGACCTCTCTTCATTTGGTCTCTAATACCTAGGAAGTATTTTTTCCTTTCTAAAAACTAGAAAATATATTCCTAAACTAAGAATATGGGAGATTGCTTCTTACTTTTAAAAAATGTTTTCTAAAATGAATGGTGACTCACTTTAGACCCCTTCTTGCATTCCATGCTAAATAGTGAACTAACTCATTTGTGGGTAAAGCGTGTCATCATTAGTTAAAACGAGTTTCGACCATTTCAACATTTTAATAAGAAATCTGTCTTAAATTTTAGGCCTATGCAACCAAAATACCAAACAAGACTTGCTTGTAATATTTGCAGTAAATCGAAACATTATGGCTCCATGGTTTTTGGGCTTAAAGGGCCTTGGCCTTTAAGCGGTTAATGCCAAATGTCATTTGTCCACCCCGACTTTAATGACGCGCTCGAGTGGAGGGCCATCAGCAGAGCGCCAAATGCAACAATAAATTCAATTAATTGCATTCTATTTCTATTAGCCATTCCACCCCACCGCCACCCCGTCAGCCACATAAATGTCAATTGCGGTCATTGAATATTTGAGTAGTCCTGCTCTCTCGCTCTCTGTCCCCCTCTCTCTCCGTTGCTTTCGCTCGCCTTCATATCTAATTTTTGCTCATTAATTTCATACAACATTTTTATGCTTTGTCATAAAACTAATTTAATGGGCCACACGCACAATCTTGCCAGCAAAGAGTCAACACAGACTGGTGTTTGCCTAATTAGATTAGTTGGCTGCGCATTTGGCATTCTTTGTGCCTGTCACAGGGTCCTGATTGGCAGCGGGACTGCCCCTTGGTCGCCTGGTTTTTATGCTCCTCGTATGACTTTGCCTTGGCTCCGTCCGAATGGCCGGCAGTAATTGCCCTGTTATTGTTTGCCAATGCACTCTAATTATATGGCCTACACTTGAGCCCCGACTGACATTCTGAGCATATTCTTGCATCAGTGCTGCAGTTTTTGGGGCGCCCGGTTAATTAATTAAATGGGAACAACAACAGATGCTTCGAATTTGTCCAGCGCTTTGCCGAGTGCAGCTGATGGAGCTACGGAGATGGGTTGAAGCGGTAGGGATATCAGTGCGTATGCTAGATTTTTATACGCACACTTAAGCAAATAGCTGCAGGCATTATTTCAAAATTCGAAAATTAAAAGCAAACAACAAGGAGTCGAGAGCGAGAGCGAGAGGGCGCAGACTGACAGATGGCCATAAGAAAAATACACACAGAAGTGCAGAGAATTGAAATAAGGCTGCATGGAGCGGGGGGCGGGGGCGCAAAGTTTTAATGTAAAGTGATGTGAAATGTTTTCTTTGCGAATTTACCTTCAATTTATGCATTTATGAATATGTAAGCACATGCAGGTCCATGCTGTCGGCTGTGTGCGTGCAGTCAAGCGGCAAACATGCACACAGACACTCACTCACATTGATTAACAAAACGCATTCGGCTAAGAAGTTCTGCCTCTGCAACCGATGAAAAATATGAACTGCTTATCTCGTTTCCCTGCAGTGCGAATTATGCATTCCAGGAGTAGCCAAGTAGAATGCTGCCAGCCGAATGTAAACACGACTCGAGCATGTAGTCTTAATTTCGCATTAGAATTCAATTTTGTATCAGCCTGCAGGGCTGTTTCCCCCTGTTTCATTTAAAACTTAATCAATTCGAAATGTTGTCTATTTTGGTGATTTTTCAGTATTAAGCATACGACTCGTAAAACCAGGGGCAAAGCAAGTATGGTATGTCAATTTCAGTGACTGTAAAATGTTTTGTTGATTTTGTCAACGCTCACGCCACGCATAAAACCCGCAAAACTTTGCCGTTGACATTTCTTTACGACAATCAATTTATGACATTTATGATAGGCAAATGGCACGCGCTAATCAATGTCTGCCGGTCTTCGTTCGCCATTGCTCCGACCGAACTGCCGTTACGCATCGGTGGGAAGGCAGTACCTTATCCGGCCTAATGGGCATTAACCACGATATGGAAAACGATTCGTGTTGAAAAAATTAAATGAGCATTGAGACAATTGACGAAACAAGTGGAAAGCGGTTTACGACCGTCGTCTTTATGACAAACTCAGCTGGGCTGTGGTACTGGGCGGGAGCCGCTTTATTGAGTGAGAAAGGTAATAATTTTGATATTTTATGGGATCCACAACTGCGCCACATTTAAAAGACTCGGAGGAGGACGACAAAACATGGAAGCAACAAATGGGGGAACTATGAAATAATCATTATTTATAGCTGATGAGCCATCAAATTTAGTGAATCCATGGCTTAGTTTTAGTCAAATCTCTAGCCCATTTCAGCTTTTCAAGGCTTGTTTTCAACGGTTGTGCAATATGTGGCCTATAGAGTTGCCTTGTTAACAAAATTACCTTGTAGTGCCTTTGCTTTAATGCACGGCAGTCGCCCAATTGGTTCCACCAAATAAACTCAGGACCTTGCCACCGGCTATTATGAAACCAAGTCCCTTTCTTATTTGAAATATGTACTTTACACTTCAGCGAAATGACACATACTGAAAAAAGAATGTTAATTAAAGTGAACATTGTGTGATTCGACTAGAAACTATTAATTCCACCCTTAAAAAAGTTCTTTAAGACTTATTTGTACCTGTTAAATTACACTCCTCATCACCTGAATAGGACACGCCCTGAGTATGTTTTCTATCGCCCACTGCTCCCAAACCAATGACAATAGAGACTTAATTTTTTTTTTAAATTAAAGATTATTGAATTGGTTGTTCTTAACCAGATGGTATTTTTCAAGATACAGCTTTAAATAATAACAAAAAAAAAATATCAAACATAATCCGTCAAATTCAGGGGCTCAAATATTGCGTCACTGGAATAGGACACTTAAACAAACCAGGCATTTTAGAGAGCCCAGATTCATTTTAACTTAAATATAGGATAATTGGTTTAAATTAGAAGAAACAAAGCCACCTTGCCGTTCCAAAACTTCAGTCATCCGGTTAGGAAGGGATTGATACAGGCTGGCCAAGTAATTTAATGAAATCGAGTGCTAAGCCAATTCAATTGCTTCAATTAGTTCGGGTACACTCGAATATTGTTTTCCAGAGCCATATATTTGACGAGTCAGCCATACCCAAGCATTTTCGATTATATTTAAATCGGGTGAGTAGGGCGGCCAGTTTTAAAGGTCTCTGTATATTGGATTCTAAAACCCGAGCTGTATATATCGGCAACATTATCATGTTGATATATTCAAGGTAGAGGTTGTGAAAATGTGGAAAAGCCTCTTTCAATATTTCTTTGTAACATAACGCATTCATCGTTGATGACTGAAATTTTAGTTTGCAGGTGCCATAGTAGGATATGGCCCCCCCACACCATAACACCTCCAGCTCGGCTTTGCAGATAGTCCAAATGTTGGGGTTCCTGGCGTAGATCATGGAAATTGTAACTATAACCATCGGGCCCTTCTAAATTAAACTTTTTTTCGTCTGAGAAGACCACGCTATGCCACTGCGAGGTCCAGGTCACATGCTCGCGACAAAAATTAAGACGTTGCGCTATTCTTGCCGGGTTAAGGGGAGGCTCCTTCTTTATTTTCAACCTCTTTAGGTGTTTAGCCTGCGAAATAACGCGATGGACAGTCGATACACTAGCCTGAGTCGCCACTGAGTCGTGAGAATTTGACGCTTTTCTTAAAATGAGGTGTCTTTCTGCATCGGTGAGCACACTGTGCGTGTGGCGTTTCATATTTTTTCCATATTCAGACTCATTACTTAAGAATCCCGTTATGACATGTCGGCTCCTGTTGATTTTTTATGCTATTTTTGCAATTGATAGGCCAGAGTCCTTGTATGCCTTTACTTTTTTCTTTCTCCTCCTCGGTTAAGGCTTTTCCTCGACTACAACGTAAAGCTTTTCCAAAGCTTGCAGCTTGTTGCTGAGAGAGTTAAATAGTTGAACAAAGAGAAAGTGCAGAAATACCGTTAATTGATAACTTTCCTTTTGAGTTATAAGCAATTGTAAAAAGAGTGTACAGGGTGTCCTATTTAAGTGATGAGGAGTGTAATTTCCAAGATCAGCAGAGTAAGCAATACTTTCTCCCAGTCCGTCTTTGGTCAGCCCAAAAAAAGCTCGATTGTTTGTCCATTCGAGAACATGCCACGTACTATTGTCCGTGTGCTAAATAAGGAAAGAAAAGGAAATGTTTGATTGTCATTGCGAATGCCAATATTATGGATTGTTCGAAGCATTGGAGTTCAAGTGGGAATCGATTCGACAAAACTTGATGAAATAAGGAGATAATGTGAGGTCAGTAAAGGGAGAAATGGAAAGGACAACACCAAGACGTGTGGTAGCCTCCTCTCTTAAGTGAAATGGTTCTTAGATCATTTTGTACATATTCCTACCAGTTGGTCCAACTAAAGTCTGCTTGGTCTCCTCTCATCTCTGCCGCTTGGCAATGTGCAATATCCATGCACCCGCAGCCTTCTGGAACATACTTCTCCATTGCGTTCCAACTTGCTCTCACCACATAATCTTGACCTAACGGATGCAATCATGTGCCATGCAGGGTTCCTCAGCGTTTCGCTCCGCTTTTCTCTTCCCGGTTTAACGTCTCGCTCTCTGTCCCTGTGGCACCACAGCCACTTGTAAGGTTCCTTTGTCCCCCATACCAAGTGACTATCTAAACCCGAACTGAAAGGGAAGTACCCCCGGCTCTCACTTTTTTGATGGCCATAATTCAGGCTAGTGAACACCTTTCCAAAATGTATGATACTATGAATAGAACTCCATTTACCGGACTTACCGAATCACTTGAAATTCTTCCTAGTCTTAGATGGTCATTTTACACCAGCAACGACAAATGTGAGAGCTTCAACCTACATAAATCATCATAGGTTAGCCAGGAGTGACAAGTGCTCCGTCCATTTTGCACTGAATGCGATAGTCACATCTATTGCAAATATTGCCGGCACGGCTAGCAACCAAACACAAATGCAAATGCAAACATTAAAAGCATCTTCCCATGGCAATCCGACTGCCTTTGGCTTTTGTGCCGGCATTGCCGTTGACCATTCATCCGGATCCGGCTCCTTCACTTGTAAGTCGTAGCATTCATTCCTTTTGGTGCCGCTTGCACACTGTCACCGGAAGTGGGGCCCAACCGCACAGCAGGACACACTCGCACTCACACACGGCTGCAATCGTAGTGTCATTTAGCCGTTGACATGGCAACCGAGCGACTTCCTTTTTTGGTTTTGTCCCGGCTGCAGCCCGCCCGGCCAATTGCCAATGCCATGCAGCTGCTTATTTTGTTTATTTGTCAGCCGAGCATTGGTATGCAACGCATGCGTGTGCCACATGCCAGCTGGCAAGTGGCGAATGATCACAGAAGGCACTCAAGAGTCCAGGGTCAGGCCAACCTGGTTTTATGCCACGAATTACGGCCATAAGCCAACAGAAGCTGGAAGCTCTGTCATAAAATGCATCGGCAAGGCGCAGTCCTTGACTTTGCTTAACTATTAGCTGGGTGTGCTTCGAGGTGTCACGTTTTGTACACAAAAAATGTGTACGAACAGAGAGCCAATTGCGAAACACATGAAATTATGAAGCTGACGCAATTTCCATGAAAAATAATGTGAATATGCAAGTTATTGGATTCTGTTTAAAGCTTTGAAGTGTATTTTGAATGCCTTAAAAGGGAAGTAGTCTGGGCAAGTGCTCCGCTAGATCTCGAACTCCAACTCGAAAGACCAAGAAGTACAGCGAAAGCGAAGGTTCTAAGCAGTCACTTACAGGCTGATCCATGTTGTATCTACATGGATTCTGTCCAAAACTAAAAGAAATGCCATGAAACAGCAGGTAGTCTAACCACTTTTTGTTGTCAACGTTAGATTACCCCAACATTTGGGACATTTGACTTTATGTCGGCCATCGGTTGAAGCCAACAAATGACAAAAACTCTGGCCAACCAAATCTCTAAAAGTGTCACTGGGGTTTCGTCATACCAGCTGGCTCTCCACTCCAACACAACCACCCCCCCACCCCCCCCCCCCCCCACACACCCCCCCGCCCAGCTGCAGGCTAACGAATTTTGACAGGTGCCATTATTAGTTCAGCACTCGGATCTTTTTTTGTCTCAGGCAGCGGTCGAGTTTTTTGTGTCGTGCGCTCTAGCATTTTATGACCATAAGAGTTTTACTCCTCAGATGGATGACAGCAATAAAAGTACGCACACACACACACACACACAACCTTGACGTGGTTTGGCCATTTTATCACACGAACATACATTGCTCATACGCAACGTTGGCCACAGGCTTCCCGCCCGCCTGTTGGCCTCACTGGCTGCACTAATTAAACTTGTGCCCGACTGTTATTATGGCTGCATTGCATGGCATCGGTTAATGTGAGTTACACATTCAGCCACGCCCACGTGGCGCCCACCTGTTTTTATGTCGTGCGGCCGCATTGTCTCTGACAGCAGCGCCGGAGGATGAGTCGCGGGAGACCTTCGAGTCTGCGGCAAAGAGCGTTAAGCATTTATGTGTGCCTCTCTAATTAAAATAAGTTCGCATGGCAATGGCACTTCAAAGTCTAAATTGTCCTTATGGCTTATTTCGTTTCTGCTGCGGACAGAGCTGAGCAGAGCAGAGCAGAGCTGGGCCGGGCCGGGCAGAACGGGACAGCCCCCAGGCCCAGTGGCTGGAGCAGGCAAACAACATCAAGGGACGGCATTAAAAGCGCGTGTAATGCAGCAAACTGGCATTGCCCACTGTACCCCGGCCACAGATATATAATTATAATATTTTTTATTAGCTTATCTGATATGCCAGCAACAAGCAAGGCAAGGAAATAACATAAATTCACCTGTCCCCGTCCACTTGTGCGGGCCATGGACCAAGCTTAGGCCCTGGAAGCTTTGATTTGCTCGGACCAGGTAGACAAAGGAAAGCGGAAGCAGCTGAGAGTCGAGAAAAAGTTAGTGTAGCAAGGCAAATACACTTTCCTGAGGTTTTAAGTTTTCTTTCAAAGATTCGTTTGGAATTCAGCAACTGTATGAGTCTGGGAAGTAGTTCTTGTACAATGCTGCTACTCAAAAAACTATACTTTCGGATGGGTTACGATCTCAAATTAAGTTTTAGGTCGAAATCTCTTAAACTAAACCCAGAGCGAGAATTTAACTAAGACTGTTTAAAATTATTTAAAAGCCTTTTGTATCGCAAAATCTTTTTAGTGAGCAATAAGAAGGTAAGATAGTTGTGTTTTAATGGGCTCCAAAGTTTTTGATGTTACTCTTAAGCAGATTTGCTGTTAGTATTCAAATATTTAGCAGTAGTTATATACCCAGCTTATACACCAAAAGAGTATCATGATAAATGCCCCTAAAAGTATGCCATGTTCATTTCCATAAATAATTCTCACTTTCAATAAGTAATACATAATCCACTTTTTGCATTCACTAAGATTCAGGAACTAATTGATGGTATGCAAAATGAGTAAGTAGTCAGCCATAACTATAAGACAATTGTTTCATAGCATACTTTAAAGAGCATTTATCATGTTAATTTTGTTGTGTATAAACAGGGTAAAAGTTGATTTCAAACAAAATGTGTTTGTACTTCCAAAAGGTTTCATCGATGTAAACTATAGTTGGCAAAGATTAGAGGGTGATACCAAATAATGTTATTTATACTGGAAATGCACGTTGCTTACTCAAATAAAAGTTGAAAGAATAAACATTATCTTGAGACTTTGAACTGAATAATGGGCGATAATTAAGCTTAGTATTTATCAAATATATTCGAAGAACTCATTTGAAGGACATAACCACTGAAAACAAACAAGTTTTTCCCAATAAGACTACTTTTCTGATTCTACTTTTGTATGACAGCTATACTATATAGATGTCCGATTTCGACCAAACTTGGCAGAATTATGGAGAAGCATTATAAGCTAGAAAATACGGAGCTTGGAGTCGTTTGCATTAAAATCAAAAAAGTTTTTCTCACTAGAACTTGTTTTTCGACCGTTCGTTAATATGGCAGCTATAGGTTATAGTCATCCGATCCGTTCGGTTTCGACAAATGTGCAGCGTATTTGTACCAGAGGACTTCGTGCATAGTTTGGTAGCGATAGCATTTAAACTGACGGTGGAGATAGCATAGAAACAGACGGACAGACGGTCAGAGCTATATCGACTCAGCTCGTCATGCTGATCAAGAATATACAGCGTGCGCCATATAAAGTGTCGGTATGGCAACACTGAATAACTTTGACATTTACCAACCGATTGCTTTTGTTAGACATGGTTTGGAAACATCAATCTAGTACAATTTTGACCATGGAACGCTTCACACCACGACGTGCCCAAATAGTGACGCTGTTCTTCGAAAATAATCGTACAATTGTGCTAACTCAACTCAACAAATTTTGATGACCGATGAGGCCCATTTCACGCTTTCTGGTGGTGTTAATAAGCAAAATTGTCACATATGGGGCACGGAAAATCCACACCGCATCCATGAAATACCTTTACACGACCAAAAAGTTACCTGGACGCCTTGTAGTAAAAAGAGGCGATATTGACTGGCCACCCAGATCTCCAGATTTGACCGCCCCAGACTTCTTTTTGTGGGGCTATTTAAAAAGCAAGGTTTACGCCAGCGATCCACAGACCATTGAAGAGCTTAAGGCCAACATTCGTGCCGAAATCGCCACTTTATCGACTGAGACGCTCGAAAAAGTGATGGAAAATGCCGCAAAAAGGGAACATTTTGTTGTGGCCAATAAAGGCGGCCACTTGATTGATGTTGTGTTCAAAAAGTAGTCGAAATAAATTGTACAGGACCAAATTAAAGGAGCAAGATCAACATATAGCAATCGGTTGTTTGTTATACCCGTTACTCGTAGAGTAAAAAAAGGGTATACTAAAGTCGTGCAAATGTATGTAACAGGGAGAAGGAAGCATCTCCGATATCATAAAGTATATATATTCTTCATCAGCATCAACAGCCGAGTCGATATAGCCATGTCCGTCTGTCCGTCCGTCCGTCCGTCCGTCCGTCTGTATGAACACCTAGATCTCAGAGACTAGAAGAGCTAGAGCAACCAAATTTTATACGTAAGCTAGTATTGTCTGTAGGCAGATCAAGTTTGTTTCAAATTTTGGTCACGCCCCCTCCCGCCCCCGCAATAAAAAATGTTGAATAACTCCCACAATTTTTAAGATATCGAGCTCAGATTTTGCAGTGTAGTCTTTGTGTCCAATATCTACAATCTCACAAATTTTCAAAAGGATCGGATAATAAATAGCCGAGTTAAAAAAATGTTGCATACTTATGCGAGCTGAGCTGAGTAACGGGTATTTCGAAGTCGGACAGGGCCGACTTTAACTTACGCTCTCGTTTTTATATTTATTCAGTGTTGCCATACCGACACTTTATATGGCGCACCCTGTATATGTTTTATGTGGCAGGAAATGCTTCCTTCTATGTGTTACAATCATCTGGACAATTTCAATATACCATCAACAACTGCCCCAACTGTGTTAGAGAACTTTTTCGGTATACAGGGTGAGGCTTAGATATGGCTTGTGTGACAATTCCCCAAGATGATAAAACGTGATTTCTGTGGACAATTCTCCATAGCCTTGACTGTAGGCTCAACATTTTTTCTACTTCTTGGGCTTTGGTTCCCAGCATTGGCGAGAGCAACTTTCAACATTTTACTTAAGCACATTCCAAATATCAAATATCTTGCCTTCTGAGCGCCTCGCCCACTTTTCTATCATGTTTTGTCAGCTCCTTGTAATTGTTCCCTTTTTTTTGCGGACGATTAAACTTTTTACAGGGGCTTGAAAACTTGGCAAATGCATTTGCACCTTCTTTTAGTTACAACCTTCAGATCCTCATTTAAACTGTTATTCAAAAAACAACTCTCTTTCACCATTTCTTATATCTAATATATTGTTAAAACCGAAAGATATATCGGAATGGGTGAGGGTTAGCATCAATAGTCGAGTCGATTTAGCTAAGTTTGTCTGTTCATCTGTCCGTCTGTCCGCCCGTCTCTTCGTCCTTCTGAATGAACCCTTAGATCTTAGAGACTCGAAGACAGACTGGCAGGTTCAAACCATAATTTACCAAATAAAGTTAGGAAATTTGAGGTTTGAAGTTTTTGGCCAAAGGTTTTGGTGCGAACCTAATATAGCAATAGACCAAAAAACGACACAAATCGATTGGGAAATAAGTTGTTTTTATGTCGAAAGTGAATTTGGCTGCTGGACGTTACATGTGCTCCATTCGAAGTTTACTTATGAAAAATACTTCCTCACTTATGTTAAGCTCTTATTGTGTGAATCATTCAAAAAGCTTTGGAAATCAGGTCTTAAAAGCAGGGCTCGGTGGGGTTGTTAAGGGAAGTTTTGAACGTTTTTATAGATTTTCCAGCCAATTGTAAGACTCAGTCGCTCAAAACCGCCCAGATAACAGGCAGTAGGTCAAGTTTTTTTATATTTATAATTGTTCTTGGACCGATTTTGAAAGAGTTTCGGTTGAATGTTCGGTTTACAGTAAAATGTTGTTAGGGATTTCTGGCTCAAATAGATTCGGTTCAGTATCGGTTTGCAGCCCTGATCAAAATGGATACTTTTTTCGTAAGGTCTCCCGAAACAAATCTATAGATAAATGACTTGGTAGTCGCCGTCGCAAAGTCGGTAGCGGTCAAGAGGAAAATCAAAGCATAAGAAATAGCTTTTGAAAGCTTTTCAGTCGGTTTCTTTATAGGCATGACACAACAAAGATGGTAAGGCGTCTATTTTTGTTTAAGAACTGAGCTTTAGCGCGACGAACGTCATGCTTCAAGAGTACGCGAAACATTGAACGTTTTAAGTACTTTGCTGAGAGCGCACACTGCGAGCACCCTACCTCTATTGTTGTAACATGTTTATAGGAAAAGAACAAGCTGCTTAGCTGCCAGTGGCAACTTTTCTGCACACATCGCCGACCCCTGCAAGTCACTTTTAATATCATAAAACTCTTAAAGCATTTTTATTACTTTGCAGCATCTTTCATTCCGAGCTGAAGAACATTTTGCGGGGAAAGTGCTCATCTGGTATGCCCGATTTCGTTTTGTTTTCGATGTTAGCTATTCAAAACATGAAGTTTATTTTATATAGTATTTCACATGGAGCTGTCAATTTGTTCGTAGTTGATTTACCAATAGATGGCGCCAGACAAATGGTCACTGACAAAGATTCATCAAGTGTTTACCACTCGAGGAAAACTCTTTAGAACAGCTATGGACAATAACTTTTTTACGATAATGCCTGCTGAATGAAAACAAGTCTTAAAATTTGCTGGTTGTTTTTTAAAGATGCCAAAAGTTTATTCTATTGTAAGTTGCTCAAATCTTGGAGATGGTTATGATGGTTGATGAGGCCCAACTAACTTGTGCTTTAATGCATATCAACTATTCTAGATTTCATTGCCCGCATTAAAAACATACTTATTTAAGTCTATTTGATGGCTTTTAAAAATAACTCCATTATAATAATCAACGCAATCGTTCATGCATGTGCGAAATCTTATCATAAAGTTATTCATAATTGGCTGTTGGGTTAAAGCGGGCATTGACTTAATTATCGTTCGAATGGATTGTGCGAAATTGAACAGATTTATTGAATTTGTTTTGTGGATTCAGCAGGGAGCAGCCTTCAATTGAAATTGAAACCAAAAAAGGAAAATAAGATTAAAACGAATTACCATAAAAGCAGCCATTTGTGACACTAAACTGTTTGAAAACAACTAGTCTGCAATTTGAGGGTCTCCACCTTTGTCTGTCTGTGTCTGCAGCGGCCGAGTAAGAAAACTAAATGAATATTTCTGAAATTTTAAGTACTGCAATTACTGAATTATCAAGGTGGTCGACCAATTCACCAGGCTCGTTTCGTTCTCAGGGTAAACCAGTTGCACCCCACACCCCCCTCTCTCTTGGTTCAAGGGGTCGTTTTCGTAGCTGCTCGGTTTTGTTCTTGTAAATTTTAATACACCTAGTAAGTGTAGTGGGTTTGTTTGTGTATGTGGCAGGTAATAGCGGCCACAATGAGACCACGCCCCTGACCAGCCAGTAAGGTGGCCTTTTTTATGAAAAAAGGAAACTGAGCTGCTCCCACCCCACCCCCAGCAGTTGATAATATAAATGGAAAAACGAAAGGTCGACATTTATTATGAGGCTTTATCAGCGCAAAAGGACATTTGTGCCGTTTTGTGTTATGAGCCGAGGAGATGCGGCTACTTGTAACGATGCAGGACATGCCGTCGCCGCCGCCATGATTGTCTCATTGTGTCCTTGGGGTGTCCAGATGTATCCGGTAATATGCCAGTACAAATTCAGATCGAACGCATTGCCTAATTAGTTGCGCCCCACTTGATTTGCTGTCCTGAAAGAAGATAGCAACACAAACAGCAGTCACACAATCGGCATATCAGCTGTCAGTTGTTGCCTGCTAAGTGTCTTATCTGGTTGCAGGATGCGGACAGGCAGCCACCCGGGCGACGAGCGGTGCAGCAGCTGCTCTGCATGTGGCCTCAGCCCATGCTGTTCCAGTGCAAAAATGTTCGGTAGTGCCTTGCCATTTGCGCATTTCCGGTTTCCGTTGCAACTGCACGTTCCGTATACGCTGCGAGTATCCTGTTATGCAGCAAATGCTTTTCTTATTCCTGTGTGTCGTCGTCGTCGTCGTTGTCGTCGTCGTTGTCGATGCATGGGAATTATTAACTAAACAGGCGACATTCACGTGGGCGCCTCTTGCCATTCAGGTAATGTACGTTATGGCTTGTGTGCATGTCGGAATGCAGGCTTCGGGTCATAATGTCTGTGAAAATATCGAGAATGGCACTGTCAGAGCTGAGCTGGCGAGAGCGCCGCATGGAGGTCAACGGGTGTCCAATGCAACACTTTATGTGACACGTTTGATGCGGGGATTTAACCAAACACTCGTGGCATTGTTTGCTTAACCCGGTAATACTGGGTTAATGCAAGCCAGCTTTATCAGGGCATAGTTGAATAGTTTTTTCCAATTTAATTGAACTGTGAAAAGGCGTTGAAGCTGTCGCCCGCCAACCAGGTGACATAACGAGATTCATTCAGTTTCTGCTTTGATACCCAATGTAGGTTTTTCACCGCCTTTTTTCCCCCACCCAGCGCAATTTAATGAGTTGGTTATGTGAAAGCAGAGCACAGAGCTTACTTGTTTTGCCTGCATGTGAATGCTCCTTATGCCACATTCATGTCTAACCTATAGCTCTCTAAACCAGACTGAATCGTCGAGGCTGTTGAATCAAACTCTTGCAGGATCTGCAGATCAAACTTATCCGCTTCAAAAATGGTCCATCAAGTCTGGATTTTATGCAGTTGGAGCTTATGGTAGCTCAAAAGCGACTATTTTGACCCTTTCGAGGGAAATCCTTGATATTGTTTACTCCTTAGCTTTGAAACGAACTCTGCCAAACAATTTTACGATTTCTTCAATGGAGACTTTCCACTTTTAGCAATTTATAAACTGCTTTTGCCCCAAGGTATCGCCACCCAATCGGTTCGTTTCTTAAAAACAACAAAGTTGGCTTTTCATTTGTATTGAACCAGCAACAAAATTCAAAGAAAAAACTGTTTTAAAGCTAGTTTCTAGACCGATCATTACTATAGCAGCCATAATACATATATTTGCCGATTTTAAAGAGGTTCGCATTGAAAACAAGAGAGTTTTTATACCCTTGCAAAAGGTTTTATAATTTTGCCCAGAAGTTTGCAACGCATAGAAATATTCATTTCCGACCCAATAAACTATATATATTCTTGATCAGGGTGACGAGCTGAGTCGATTGAGCTTTGTCCGTCCGTCCGTCTGTCCGTCCGTCCGTCTGTCCGTCTGTCTGTCTGTTTCTACGCGAACTAGTCTCTCAGTTTTAAAGCTATCGAGCTGAAATTTTGCACAGAGTCTTCTTTTTGCTGCACACTACTAATATGTCGGAACCGACCGGATCGGATGACTATATCTCATACCTCCCATAGGAACAATCGGTCGGAAAACTAGTTTTAGTATGAAAAACTTTTTTCTTTTCAATGTAAACGTCTCCAAACTTTGTAATCGTAGGTTTTCTATGTTTTTTTATAATTCTACGAAGTTTTATTAAAATCGGACAACTATATGGTATAGCTGCCATACAAAAGATAGGTCTGAAAAACAGTCTTAGTTAGAAAAACTTTTTTGTTTTTAATGGTAGCATCCTGTAATTTTGTATTTGTTTGTTTCTCATGCTTTTACATAATTCTACAAGTTTTTGTCCAAATCGGATGACTATATCGGAAAATGGGAAAAAGTTTTTTTTGAAAATATTTAAGCGAGCACTTGCAAGGGTATAAAAACTTCGGCACAGACGAAGTTAGCTTAGCTTTCTCGTTCTTACTAAGACTATTTTTCTTACCGTTTCCATTGCAGCCATACTATACAGCTACATGTCCGACCAAACTTTGCAGCAACATGGAGATACATTTGATATGTTTGTTATAGGGTCGAAGGTGGAGCATCTGCAACTAAATATACTCCGTGTAGCTTTGGTATCGAGCATATAGCAGCACTTCTCTTTCTTATTTCGTGGGTTTTATTGATGATTTCAGAATGGATGCAAAGCCTGCCCTCTTGCCAAAATGTATAATCCTTGCTTATATGGCTCTGCTCGTCATGGCATACCTATTTACCAGAACCTGTCGCTTCTTGAGACACTCAACGTATTTTCCAGGTCAAACTGCCACCTCTGGGAGCCACTCAAGTATTTTGCCATAAAGTCGTTTTTTGTATTTTATAGCCCCAGCATATGCCTGCCGGCTGCTGTTTTTAGTCCCCCGTCTTTCTGTTCCTCATCTGGCTATCTGTTTGGCTGCTTTCCTGCCGCCGCTTCCCAGCCATACAGTTGACAGGGGGCGTGGCGCGGCGGCGGGGAACACATTCTGCTACTTATGCGTATGCCCCACAGGTGAGTTCGTTAAAAACATTTATGCCACACACCCACAGCGCTGCTGCCCGCCCAGGATAGATTGTCAAAACAGAGGCGGAGCAGGCGAAAGACAGCACGTGCAACAATAACAAATCAAAAATTTACAAAAAACAGAAAAAACGCAGGAGAAAAACAAAAGTGGGCTGCCGGCGAAAGTGCGCGAGTGGCAGCAAAACAACAACCAAAATGCAAAGCAAAGAGAAATGTTTAAAACATATTTTTTGTCCATTTTTTTGTTCAGTTTTTGGTCTGTTGTTTTTGCGTGGCGGCTGCCTTTTTTCTTGTTTCACATTTTGCCGCAGGCAACAAGCAGCACTCACCCACACACCCACCCACACGCACACACACACTCATGCACGTACCCCCATTTATATTTATTGTATACCTGCCGCTGTGCGAGTGTGTGTGTGTTATTATCACAAAGATTTCCAGCACTCTCACACACCCACCCACAGGGGGCAGCTGCTCACCCTCCGGTGCGGATCGGCGGCTGCATTTCGAGACAACATATGTGCCGGGGTTTTACTTTCATTTCTGCGTTTTGGTGTGCGTGCGAGCAAAATAATGGCGCCATGTTTGATTTGCATTGCAAATCGACGCAATTTCGCAAAATGTCTTCCTATAAGAGAAACAATATGTTTTATTTACTTACATCTGACTTTGATTCCAGCGTTGCGGCTGTGGATGTCTGTTGATTTAAATTTGTTCATATTTATTTAGGCAAACAGGTGAAGAACAGACTCCTGTTGAAGACATCCAAAGCGACTGGGGATGGCACGGAGGTTGCTTTGATAATAAGTGAGTTGAAGCCAACCATCAACCTCTTACATTGTTTATAAACGCAGCCTTCGTTTTGCCAATACTTTCTTCAGATTCCTAGGTATAATAAAATCGTTTAAACCATAGAGAAAGCCTCTAACTTACTTGATAATCTTTTGACTTCCCTCTTTAGTGTATTTTCGGTCTTGAGTCCTGCTGCACCGGTTCTGGTTGCCAAAGGGAAATAAAAACCGAATCTTTTAAACCGCAAGGCTCCAACTCGTATCCAGTTTGCAGCCCTGACATACCATCTTGATCATTCCGATGCACTGAGTCGTTTCAGCCTGATTTTCAGACTGTCTGTCTATCTGATTGATTCTAGGCAAAACTAGTCTCTTAGCTTTTACACTCAGCCTAAAACCAAAAGCATTGTACTTGAATTAAGTACAATCTGTGTCAGCAGTTCGCAAATTCTTGCCAAGTTCTAGTACCAAATACTATACTTTGAGGCCATAATGGTCTTAGGTCAACCCCGAAGAAATCTCTAAACAAGTACAACATATTCTTTCTTAAAGTCTGGTATTTTCTAATGCTTATACTACTCAATACTTCAAACTAGTTACAAATGTTCTAGGTTAAAACCCATCCAATTCTAAAGCTTTTCCAAATTTGTTCTAGTCCGAGGTCCCAGTGTTGATCCAAAGAAAGCAGGAAATGACATTTGGAAAAAGCGAGAATAACTTTTCGGTTTTGAATGTGAGCGTTCCAAAAATCTGTCAATATTATTAAATGCTTTCAGGCAGACTGTTTTCTTTTGGCTGCACGCTACTAATATGTCGAAACCGTCCGGATGGGTTGACTATATCTTATAGCTCCCATAGAAACAATTGGTCGGAAAACTAGTTTTAGTGAGAAAATCTTTTTATACGCTTGCAGAGGGTATATTGAAATTTTCCAGACGTTTGTAGCGCATAGAAGGAAGCATTTCCGACCACATTAAGTATAGATAATCTTGATCAGCATGACGAGCTGAGTCGTTATAGCCATGTCCGTCTGTTTCTATGCTATCTCCTCTGTCAGTTTTAAAGCTATCGTGACCAGGAAGTCTTCTGGTACAAATACGTAGCACATTTGTCGGAACCGGCCGGATCGGATGACTATAACATACAGCTGCCATAGGAACGATCGGTCGAAAAACTAATTCTAGTGAGAAAAACTTTTTTGTTTTTGATGCAAACGTCTCCAAACGTTCTGCCAAATTTGGTCGAAATCGAACATCTATATAGTATAGCTGCCATAGAAAAGTAGGGTTAGAAAAATAGTCTTAGTAAGAAAAACTTTTTTGTTTTCAATGTAAACCTCTTTAAAACTGGCATATATTTATTTTGTAAGCTTTCACACAATTCTTCAAAGTTTTGTCAAAATCGGATGACTATAAGTTATGGCTGCCATATGAATGATCGGTCGAGAAACTAGTTTTAGTGGGAAAAGCTTTTTTATTTTCAAAGAAAGCGCCTCCAAACTTTGTATTTCTTAGTTTGCTATGGTTTTAAATGATTCCACCAAGTTTGGTCGAAATCGGACATCTATATAGTATAGCTGTCATACAAAAGTAGAGTCAGAAAAGTAGTCTGATTGAGTTAAAGTTGTTTGTTTTCCTTTAAGTTAGTTAAAAAACCTGCGGCAAGGGTATACAAAATTCGGCACAGACTCAGTTAGCTTAGCTTTTTTTTACGCAGAAACCAGTTCAAAATAAGTGATATAAGGGGTTCTTAAAATCATGGTAAATTTTGTTGCGTACAAAAATAGTTTTTTGCCAATTATAAAGAAAAAAAAAACCCCATTTACATACAAATCGACTGAGCTACTTTGGACTTACGATTTGCGATTGCTGACGATTCTCTGCTGAATGTCACTGATTGCCAAGTTTTGGCATTAGTACACTTTGTCAACTCATTTAATGCACAATTTGTAAGGGCATTTAACCCTATCAGTTTTTCGGTTTATTTTCAGTTTTGGGGTAAAGAGTTGGCCGAGCAATCAGCAAACGGTCTTACCAAAGATTTTGTATGATTCCATCTCAGCAAACATGATTGTCATATTTACCAATCGCAATCGGCAACAACTATATTCAGCAAGTAAGATCGGCAATCATAAATCAGTAGTCGTTAATCGGATTTATCTGCTGAAAACGGCCATTGTTACCATTCATCAAAAAATTAATATAATATATTTATACATTTTGACGGTGAGCTAAAAACTGCGGTGTCTACTATATAGAAAATAAAATATGCATTTCTTGGAACAAACAGCAAGAATTTCCCCTTTCCCCAAAAGATTGAGACTTAACTTACAGTTCTCTGTACCCATTTGGGTATCCTCTGGTGTTTACAAAGGCAGTCATCTGTGACCTCAGTTTTTTAACTTGCGAACAATCTTAAACTTTGCCTGTCTTATGATGATCCTGTATCACCTCTTCTCCTACAATGCATCCAAAGCTCTCTCAATAATTGATGCAAGATCAAGAGTCTGCCTCTCAACAATGAGAAGTGTAAATATTATATATCCATCTTTCCATCGTGGTACCCCTATCTTTAAGACTCAATGATTGATGTGGAATGCTTCTACTAAGTTGACGACTTGGGAATACAATTTATGACCAATAATGTTTCAACGATCTTAAGTCGGTCGGTCGTCCGGTAAAGCCTTTGAATCCAGTTTGCTGTAAATCTAAAAACTCCCATGTCAAAATCTCACAAGACAAAGACTAGATTTACACGGTGAAGCAAACTTCATGAAGTTCTCTTAGTAGGCGGAATATTCGAGGCAAAGTGAATACGTTTTATAAAGGAAAGGTTTAATATCTCAGCCTACTAAGAGAACTCCATGAAGTTTGCGGCACCTTGTAAGTCCAGTCTAACTAAGAAACTATAGGCATAGTGCGTTTCTGCCATATTCATTTCATTTTCAGGGACCCCAATCGATCCTCAAAATACTCACCGCTCTCTGTGGATTTCCCGAAAGTTCAACTGAAATGCATTTTGCTAATTTTTACAAAATTTTTTTGTCGGTTTTATTCGTTTTCCTTTCAATATATTTATGTATACATAATATAATTCTTGTTGTTTATTTGTTATGTTTACGTTTGTTTAAAATTATTTCTCATATTCGCAGTTGTTGCTGTTGTTTGCTGTCACGCACTTGTATGTAAATTTTGTCTATGCATTTCGCTGGCCACATCCGTGGAGTTGAGGCGATCGGCATTATTGACTGCTTACATTTGGTGAAGCTTTTGTTGGTTTGGCGCGTGGGTATACAAATACGCGACCAAAGTTCGTTTTGCTCATTTTGCCTATAAATATTCATTTTTTGTTTCATTTGATTAAATTTTAATATTCGTTATTCGGTTTCACTTGTGTGTGTTTTTCTTTCATTATGCTGCAAACGCCCTTGGGTGTATGTGGTAGTGTGTGTGTGTGTGTGACTTTGATGCTGTATTTATATTGTTAATATATATGTATGTATATATATATATATAATTTGTTTTAGTGTATATTTAATACTTAGCTTACAAATTTGGTTTCCAATTTTCGGCTTTGTTGTGTTTGTCTTCTATTTCGCTACAATGTTTTCGCTTCTGTTTGCTGTATGTTCGTGTGTGTGTGTGTGTGTGTGGGTGTGGGTGTGTGTGTTTTTTGCTAGTCCTTGTCCTAAAACACATTTCAAACATGCTTAAATTTCTACAAAATATTTGCAATACTGCAGTCGATATCTATACTTTTGTTTACGTTATTTATTTGCTATTTACTTATCATATTTTATGTCAGAGTATATATATTCATATATATGTATAAATATGCGTGCATATGGATACATATATACACATCGTTCGTATTATATCGATAACTGTATATGCATTTGTGTGTGTGTGAGTGTGTGAGTGAATGGTTGCCAAAACATTCGTCTTGCCGTTTTGTATTGGTTTCGCTAGCAGCTTTTGGTTGTTTGCTCATCGTTTCTCTCGAGTTTCTTTCTACATTTGCATTTGATTTTGTTTTCCCATCTTAGTGTAATTTTAATTGCACAACTTCCGTGCCTGCGCCTCGGTTTATTGCACAAAAATATTCTGCTTGGTTTTTGAACTGCTTGTTTGAGAGTTGAGTTTCGTTTTCTTGTCTTGATTTTCTTGATTTTTTGTTTGATTTGGTTCCAACGGTTCACTTAACTGGGCTTATGCTAGTTTAACGCTTAATATTTGGTATGTGTGGGTGTGTGTGCGTGTGTGCTGGCACTCGCTGCCCCCTTCAAACATATATGTATATAAAAAAAAGAGCACGCACACACACACACACCTATATATCAGATAAATGTTAGTCATTTACCACTCAGCTTTGCAGCCTCTGTAAATAGATATATTTGGGTTTCGGTTTTTTGCATCGTAGCTTAAATAATACTTTTATTTGATTGATTTTCGGTTTTATGTTGGTTGCAACTTGATTTCAAGTGATTTCTGTGGAATTGAAGCTACATTTCCCTTCGGTGTGTTGTCTCTAAAAATTTGCTAACTCTTGCTCCGGCCTCGGCGTTTCGTAAAATACACTTTAAATTGACTACTTTAGTATGTGCACTCGCTCAACACGCAAAAACTTGAACGCAAATTCAAGTAACCTGAATGAGGTGTGTGGGGGGGGTGGGGTCCAAACAAGTAACCGACCAGAAGTATTTTGCCCATGTGTGAATTCTTTATTCAAGTATGAGAATCTCAGTTGAATTATGGTTTATTTGGAATCTCCGAATCTCCGAAAGTGAAGCCATTTAGGAATTGGGTTTGTTGTTGAAACAAGATCTGGGATTCTTAATATAAGAACTTAAAATACTTGTATACTTGATAGTTGAGTTTTGCTACTATCATCACGATTTCGTTTGAAACTTTTTAAGCGTTTTTAGAGTTGTCACCAACGAAGCTACTAGCGACTGCGGGGCTCCGTCTTTCACTTACTTGTGATACTAAGTACTTGAAACTAGTTACTCGACTCTTGGTACTCGATGCATAGTACTCGATACTAAGTACTAGATACTAAGCACTCTATCTTAAGTACTCCATACTTAGTACTCGATTCTTAATACACAATATTAAGTACTCAATACTATACTAATATACTCAATACTAAGTGCTGGAGTCTAAGTACTCGAATGTAAGTATTCGATATTCAGTTATCGATAATAAGTACTATATGCTAAGCACTCAATACTTAGTACTCGATACTTAATACTAAGTACTAGATTATAAGTATTCGATACTCAAGGCTTGATACCCAGATATCGATTGTTGTTACTTAATACTTAGTACTCGATGCCAAGATCTCGATAGTAAGTACTGGATGGTATGTTCTCGATATTAAGTACTCGATACTAAGTAATCGATACTAAATGCTAGATTGTAAGTAATCGATACTTAGAGCTCGATACCCAGATATCGATTGGTAGTACTAAATACTGAGTGCTCGATACTAAGATCTTGATGGTAAGTACCCGATATTAAGTACTCAATACCAAGTACTCGATTGTAAGTATTCGATACTCATTTCTCAATACTAAGAACTCGATTCTATGTACCTGGTACTGAATATTCGATTGTAAGTGCTCAAAGCAATGGAGTACTTACTACTCCATACTCAGACCTTACTCAGAACTGGATACCAAGGACTCAATACAAAGTACCCACGGACAGAACTCGATAAGACGAACTAAGTTGATACTTAGTATTCGAAATAATGCACTCAAAACTAAGTACTGGATACTCAATGCTCGATACTGAGTACTAGATATTCAGTACTCTGGACTTATCGTAATCGTAACTAGAGTGTGTATGAGCCGGTACACCCGACTTCCAACACCCAAACAACACGCCAAACAACATCTTCGCAAAGTGTGATGCGTGAAGCTAAAATCAAAATTTAGTCCATTTAAAGCCTTCCATGTTTCTCATCAAGAAAAGGTTATCAAACCTTTAGCATTTGTGGTAAAACTGGAGGCTATGAATTCTTCCTTATACTCTTAACTCCAGTATTTGCGTTCTTCAAAGAGGAAAATCCAAGAACGTCGACTGTCTGACAATATTTGTAACTGACTGCGCAGGGTACTATACCATCCATTTCCTACGGGTTAAAAGATCCAAAAGATCTTAGAGGTTCGTGCTCAAAACTTCTAAAACTTCTACCAATTGAACAAATTTCAGTAAATAATGTGGATGGTCGATTTTGGGTTTAATCTTTGAAAAAAATTGCTCAACTTTTTGGTAGCAATGATTCTGACTGTGGGACCTCAGTCTTGATTCAACTCATTTAGTGTTTCTACCAAAATAAAGAAAATAAAGACTCTTCCAACAATAAACCAAACGACCAGATTCTGCTCCACAAAAAGGCAGAGATATGAATGCCGCTGGTGACTAACAAAACGTACTTCAAAAATGGTTTTGAAACTCTTTCGTCGGCTACTCGAAGGACTGCCCTCGTTCTGAAGGATTTCATGCATTCTTTTTTGGGTTTGTTTTGTTGAGCTTTGCTTGCTTACTGTGTTTCATGTGACATTATATTGTTTGTTATGTATTCGCATATGTATGTATGTATAAATTCTAATTGTTTGCACGTACTTAGCACATTGAATAGTTACAGTTACACAACATAAACACATATACATATATCTATACTATATATAGCACATATTTATTTGTTCGTACATCTAGCTTAGTTTACAATTGTCGGCTATCCCCCATCATGTTGGTTGTGACAGCTCGTATCAGTTGTTTCCAATTTAGTTTCTATATGCCAACTACCCATTTAACTCTTTACTGATATGTAGCGCAAACATTAACAAACAAACCAATAATCTTTTATTTTTCTTAATCGTAAATGTTTTAGTTTTTCATTTCTTATAGCCAAATTTGAGTATTCTCTTTTTTTTTGTTTGGTTTTTTTTTTGGTCAACAACGTTCTTAATGGCTTAACAAAAACGCGAAATGTTTTCCGGTGTGTTGCATAATGAAAATAACAACATAAAAATGCACTTTCGCCGCCTTTTCCGCTCTCTTATTAAAATCACATCTACATCTAAGCCTCTCGTAGTTCAGCTAAGGTCTAGGGCTAAAAGTATCTACAACTCCAAACTAATCTCTACAGTTATGTGTGTGTGGTGTGGCCAAAAATCTGCGACCGGCTCGTATTTTACAGAGTGAGCGAGTCCTGCAATCTTTAGCTAACACAAAGTATGTAAATGTTTGATTAATCATAGACATCTACCAACCAGAGAAGTGCTCTGGGCATGAGTGTGCGTGTGTGTGTGTGCGTGTGTGTGTGTAAGTAAAAATGCCATAACAAATGCCACGCATACTCCCAAAGGGATTCGGGCGTGTCAAATGCAAATCATGCCCTTCAACCTATATAAATGGCCAACTGAAAATGTTGCTAGTTTAATTGTCCATTACAATGCATGTAGTTACATATGTATGCATGTACGTATGTATTCCTATTTCCTATTACTTCTGATTTTGTTTTTTTGTTTTTTTTTTTATCATTTTAATTGGTTTTCATTCTGAACATTTATTTGTAATTTATCATCGAACACATTTAACACAATATACAATAAATATTCTCATTTATATATATATATTTTTTTTTATGTACCCAGTATGCTTCTCCACCCTTGTCTGTGTGTATTTTGTAGGTAATATTTTATAAGCAGTTTGGTGTAATGCTGCATATACGATTGACTGTGTACACTGCCGTTAACTGGAATGGGAATCAGACATTCTGTTATTCATTAAGGTAAGAGAACACCAAAAAGAGAACAATCGTTTGATTTACTAATCGGAACTAACATTCGTTTTTTTAGTTAATCCCACTCTGTACAGACATACCGTTCGCTCAGTAAGAAATATAAGTAATTAGGTTCCAAAAAATGGTATTGAATGCTCCCTTTTTTGTCTTTTAGACTTAAGTATTTATTGGGTATATTTCTAACTTTTCCAAATGGAATATTTCATTTCCAAGTTATTTTTGAAACAAGAGCTCAAGATTTTCTTGAAACTTAATAGGTTAAAGCTGTCTCCTGTATTCGATTAGTTTGCGATAATTGGTACTGGATACTCAGTAGTCATTACTAATAACTAGATACTAGAAAAACTCGATGCCAAGTATTCGATACTGAGTAGAGTTCTCAATACAAAGAGCTCATTATTAAGAACAAGATACTAGTTAATCAAAGCTAAGTACTCGATACTCAGTACTCGACTCTTAGTATTCGATTTACATAGTTCTTGAAACTAAATACTCTATACTCAGTACTCGATACTTGTTACTCGATACTCTGACCTCAATACTTAGAACTCTTTACCAAGTACTCAATACTACGTACTCGAAACTCAGACCTCAATACCTGATAGTTGGTACTCGATACGCAGTAGTCATTACTAATAACTAGATACTAGAGAAATTCGATGCCAAGTATTCGATACTGAGTAAAGTTCTCAATACTCAGAGCTCATTATTAAGAACTAGATACTAGATAATCAAAGCTAAGTACTCGATACTCAGTATTCGATTTAAAGAGTTATCGATGCTAAATACTCGGTACTCAGTACTCTATTTTTGTTAATCGATACTCTGACCTCAATACTTAGAACTCTTTACCAAGTACCCAATACTTAGTACTCGAAACCCAGACCTAAATACCTGATAACTGGTACTCGAGACTTAGTACTCAATAGAAAGAAGTAGATACTAGAGATACTCGATGCAAAGTTTTCGAAACTGCTGAGAGCTCTCGGATCTTACCACTCGATTCTCAGAATTCCATACTTAGTACTCGATTATTTGACCTCGAGACTAAGTACTTGATTCAGAGTACTCGATTTAAAGAACTCGATACTTATTACTTGAAACTCAGCTATCAACCACCGTGAAGCGCTTTACAACAACATCGCAAAATATGACATGTCAGCGTGACGCGTGACGGTTGATACCTTATCGTGTGACTTGCTTGAACTGCGGTTGGTCTAAAAATATCGCCATCTCTTCAGGGATTTCCCTTAAAAGGCTATTTGAATACGCCGACATCGTTACAAACGATATGTTGTATGATATGAGTACTTAAAAGCACTCATAGCTGATGAGCGGTAAATGGGGACCATACTAAGTATCCAGTACACACGCGCAGAGCCTTTGCTAGACTGAAACAATCTGTCACAATGGTAAAGTACAACTCTAAGATGTCTAAGCTGTATCTTCACTTGTCTTATATCTCCGAAAAGTTTCTCAAATCAGATATCAGACAAGTGCTGTATTCAATCTGAGAAGCACAAAAATATTTGAAAAGCTGCATGAGAAGTAGGCTATCTGAGTTCTCTTATGAGTTCTTTGACAGCCAACCTACAGTAAGCTGAGCTATTTTTAACCCATCTCTTATGAGATTTTGACAAGTAAAGTAATTTTGTCCATCAGCTTCAACAACATCAGTCTGGAAATCCAAAAAGAATTACTCTTGCAAACCGATGTTGTAACACTCAGAGTGGAAAGTTGAAGAACAGAGTACATTCTCGAAAAACGTAAATGGTGCTATTCAAGTCTCCTAACAACCCAGTCCTGCTATACAACGTAAAAGCAAGGAAATTAACACCAGCGGACTATTCTAGGAAAAGTCTAGCTGAGGACCTTTGGTTACCTAAAAGTTGGCGATGGATTTCGCATACGAATAAACCACGAACTAGTCAAGCGGCTGAGCTGCATAGGATGATTCAACAACCTCTAACTCTTTTGTGAGCCGAGTAAAAACAGCTGAAAGCTTTCTTCGTGTATAAAGTACATATATCTTTACGCTGGAAACTGAGCCCGACAACAGTGGACTGTTGATTGCTTTTATTGATTCAAGCTGGAAATCAATAGGGAAAAATACATTTAAACACTTTGCTGATTCAGAATATCTAAACCTCAAATGTCTTGGATTCCGATCAACTCTTGTTGTTGTCAACTCCCATTCCCCTTTAACGGCAGTGCCCTTCAGTCAAACTCTATCCAAAAAAAAACTCACGATTTTGTATTCATATTTTTGCTAACGACTAATTTATGTTTGACATATATGGTACTGCTGGGTTAGCAGCTAGCACCTCTGCCTGGCACCCCCACTCAGAGGTGGTGGCCCGAGCTGGTGTCGTTCAGGAATGTGGCAAAGGATTCCTCGAGCTGTTGCCCCACTAACCACCTTAGTTCTCTATATATATTTTCGTATGTGTATATTTATATATCCTGGATGTTTTATTTGGAGATAATTATGGGTTATTTATAAATTGATTAATGTCTTGGTAGGTGACTGATCCTTGCTATGCCCTTCCTCTTCCTTTTCCTCTTCCTCGCTATTGTTATTCGTGGTTAAAACGGGTACGTGTCTGTGTGGGTCAGTGAGTGAGTGTGTGTGTGTGGCTCTAGATCTGGCTATGGTTATAGCTGTGGCTGCTGTTGCTGCTGCTGATGCGGCTGCTCCTATGGTAATATTGCTGTTGGACACGTGTGAAAGTACGTTGGCTTTCAGTTAAGTGGCTTATGTGGTAATTATCTACTGCTCCATTTGCTAATATCAATTAATATCATTCGATGGCTTACTTTGATTGTTTGCAACATACACTGGGCTGCACATTTGCTTGAATGCTTCGAGTTTTGTGTCTTTGGCCTAAGCAACAGAGAACTAACACAACAAATTTGCAGCTAACCACTCCTCTTCTGGCAACTGAAATTGAAACATAAACGATTCGTAAACATACTTATGCACAAGGAGCAAGTATATGTAGAGGGAGGGGTGAACTGTGGCGGGGGGGTTGAAACATTTTTGGTGGTTTTTACATGTCTCCCGTGGAGTTGGTTGAAAGAAGGAACGAAAGAGGTGGAAAACTGAAGAGTGAAATCAGGTGGATGGAACAAATAAAACGCGTAGCTTGCTGCTGCTAATTACAAAGCCTGAGAGTTTGGTATTCAGAGTGAGTGAACTGTTCTAGAATATCATTATGGGTTTAGTCAAAGACTGCGAGTGCTTGGCTGCTGTGTGTGTAAGTGTGAGTGTGCGTGAGTGTGTGAGTGTGTGTAGGAACCTGTCTTTCAATTACCGAGCAATCACAAATCAAAATACGAGTGTGCTGATAGGCTGGCGAGTCTTTTGTAACTTTTAGTTGCTTTCTATAGGAAATGATAGCAGGTTAGCGTGACGAGATCGGCCTGGCGTGTGGCAGTTGTCCCTCTCTAAGCGTGCAGTTCAAATATGCACTTCATCTATTAAAGCTATAGGCACTAGTGCTGCGGGCGTGGAGAAGTGGGTGCAGGGTTAAGCGTCTATCAAAATTGCGCACAAAAGTAGGCAATACAGCGTTGAGCGGGACGTGGCACACACACACATGCACAAATATTTATGTGTGTGCGCGCGTAATTAATTTTAACGCATTTTTAATTATGTTTATTTTAATTTAATGCCGCGCTCGTGTGTGTGTGTGTGTGTGCGAGTTCGTGCGTGTCTGTGTGTGAGTGTGTGTGGCCAGTTACATATGCATGTGTGTGTGGTTTTTAGGCTGCTTCGCATACAACATACTTAATTTATGTTTTCCTTCTACCAAATTGTATTTGCCTTTTTATATTTATGTACGCAATTTCTGCATGTATCTTTTTGGTGTTGTTTTTGTTTTTGCTGCTGCTGTTGCTGTTGTATTTTCCTTCCTCCTTCAATTAATTATTATTATTTTTTTTCTGCATATACGCGGCATGCTCAACACATTTACATAAAGCATAAATTTATGTCCGCAGGGTGTGAGCTGTGGGAGTTGTGTGGCTTGTGGTTGTGTGGCTTTGCGGCGTAAGCAACTAGGGTTAAAAATATGTTTCGTCTTTGCATTTTGCATATACATAATAATTCATTGGCCCGGCCCTCCTCCGCCCCTCCGTCGGCTCTAGTTATACAATAGCTATATAATTAGTATGTTCGCGCTTGGGTATATACGTATGTGTGTCGGATTTGCTCTGGGATTGGGGGTGTTCTTTCTTTTTTGTGATGCAGCCAAACGTCAATCTGCCATCGATTGCTTGTCTCTTTTTATTTACAGCTCAGTTTGGGGACTCTTTCAGCTGTACGTGAAAGTTGTGTGTTTATTGGGAGGGGAGGCTTTTGATTTTGGTTTACTGTGCCTGCAAAAGTAAAGGATAAACCTTAAGAAATAATATGGGTGTTAGTAAAAATTGGAAAAAAGTAGTAGGCGGAAAAAAACGTAATTTGTAATGCAGAAAGAGTTGATGCAGCATTCATTTTGATTGATCGTGGTGCGAGCTTTCGAATTGTGTGAGAGTGCTTTAAGGATTAACAAATAAAATGTCTACGAAGAGTTGGAAGGTGGGCAAGCAAGCAGTGTTACAGTCTGAAGTTGGGTATTAGTTATAGTTACTTATGTTGGGTGTATTGGTTAGATATGGTTGAAGAGAGTTTGGATTAGAAACGGAATACTTTGGAATGCTGCCATTACATTAGTCATACATTTCGATTGTCAAAGTTCGTTACAAAGAACAACTTTCATCTTATTGAATTGGTTTCAGAGACTTTTGCGTTAAGGAGAAACTCTTAAGAGATGTATGACTAAGGCAAGGACAGTTTTAAAACTTGAAATCCAAAGTGAAACTGATGTGATGAGGGGAAAAAGAAGGTGTGAGTGGCTTTGCTGTGAAAAAACGCAGTACTAAGTGTGCTCCGACTTTCATCTATTTATACGGGTGATTCTCTGAAGTCAGTACTCGATTCTAGGTACTCAATAAACCGTATAGTACTTGTTATCCGATGCTCAGTATTCGATACGTTATATTCAGTACTCGTTACTTTGTTCTCGCTACTGAGCACTCGATACTTTATATTCAATAGTAATAAGTCATAGCAAGTACTCTATAAGAAGTACTCAATATCAATAATAATTGTACAAAGAAAGTACTCGATACTAAGCACTCGATACTTAGTACCCGATACTAAGTACTTCATGATAAGTACTCAGTATGATATACTTAGTAATAAGTACTACATAAGAAGTACTCAGTGCTCCATATTCTGTACGTTATACTCAGTACTCGATACTGAGCAGTTGATACTTAATACTCTAAACAAAGTATTTTATAATAAGTACTTCATAAAAAGTACTCTATATGAAGCCCTCGATATTAAATACTCGAAACTAAATACCTCAAAATAACTACTTCCTAAGAAGTACTCAATGGCAATAATAAGTCTACATAAGAAGTACTCGATACTCAATAGTCGGTACGCTATACTCAGTACTCAAAACTGAGGACTCAATACTTAGTTCTCTATACCAAGTGCTTCATTAAAAGTACTATACACCAAATACATCATAATTACTACTCCATAAGAAGTTATTAGAACCAAGTACTTCATAAAAAGTACTGCAAAATAATTAATCGTTACTCGATACTTAGCACTCGACACTTATTAGTCTATACTTAGTATTTCATAATTAGTAGTTCATAAAACGGGCTCAATATTCAATACTGAGTTCTAATGCTAATGCAATAGTACCTCAATACTATGTAGTCGATGCTAAGTACTTCGTAGTAAGAACTCCATACGAAGTACTCGATACTAAGCACTCATAATTTCTCCATCAAAAAATCTTCAATACCCTGTACTCGATACTGAGCACTCGATACTCGATTCCATAGAAAGTACTCGACACTAAGTACTTCATATATAATATAAAGACTTCATACTTATTCGCTATACTCAGTTATCAATAATGGGCTATCGAAATTAGGCACTCGATACTTAGTACTCGATACTAAGTACTACATACTACTACGGAAAAAAGGTACTTCATAAAAAGCCCGATACTAAGCCCTCGATACTTAGTACTCAATCAAAGGTACCTCATAGTAAGTACTCCATAAGAAATGCTCAATACTATGCATGATGCAACAATACAAGGTGGGGCGTTATAAGTGTGATGCGTACTTTTGCCTAAAGCTTACGCTTCAAAAGTACTCGCAGCACTGAACGTGAAGGTACTTTGCAGAGAACTCACACTGATGGCACCTCACCTCTCTTGTTGCATCATGATACTATGTATTCGATGCTATGTACTTCTTAATAAAAACTCCATACCAAGGACTCGTTTCTGAGCACAACGCAGTACTTATTACGCTATACCCAATGCTTACTACTGAGCACTCAATATTAAGCACTCGAAATTAGGCACTTGATACTAAGAACTTCATAATAAGTACTGAATATTAAGAACACCATAATAAATAGTCGGTACCAAGTATTCGGTACTAAATACTCCACTATAAGTTATCGATTCTAAGTACTCGATACTCAGTATACGAGACCAAGCAGTTGACATTCGGTAGTCGATTCTGAGTGATTCGATACTCGAAATGCCTTCACGAACACCACAAAATATGTAAGGTCAGTCTGAGGCGTGACGCTGAAGTCAAATTTAAACTCTACTAAACATTTATTGTTACCGAAAACGAAATTCCGAAATGAATATAATGAACATTTCGAGATTGAATATTTTTCCAGACAGATCGCCCTGGCCATATCGAATCTGCATTTGATCAATATCTATATATATACCATATGTTGTCGGAGATGAGATGACGAGAGAGATCAAGGAGCGCTACAGAAGGCAGGAATACTTCTGCTGTTGAGCATAGCAATGTGCTGCGCACATGCAAGGCTATAAAGGACTTCACCTCCTCTTCTTGGATGTTTGTTATATCCAACTTCAGTAAGTGAGTCCGCAGTCATATCGAATCCTACATACAGTATAGAGCAGTGTGAGATTCCTAAGGGTGTTCTTTTCTTGTTGAATCACTTAATGTAATACTCTTAATACCGTTTACTTGTCTCAGCGCCCTGATGCCTAAGTGTATCCACTACCTATACAGGTTTATTTCCAAGAAGTTCTCTAATGCTGTGCTGGGGCTGTGACGCAGTGGTGTCCACCAATGTATCTGCCATTCAATATCGCGAGGTATTGTGTGGATTTAGGTACTCAGGTTTTTTAGTCTCTACACTGGTAAAACAATTCGCCCTGAAAACTAGAAATTCTCCTATGAAATCCGTCTTAAGGCGATTCACCCTAAAATGAAGAAAACTTTTTCTCATTTATGGAAAATTTCTCTGAAACTTTGAAAGTTTTCCAAAAATGAGAAAATATTTTTCTTAATTTTAGGGTGAATCTCCTTAGGACGGATTTCATAGGAGAAAATCTAGTTTTCAGGGCGAATGTTTAATGAGTGTAATACCAACATGAAGGTATTATAAATGCTGCAAAGCGGAATAAGCGCTTGTCTATCTGAAGGAGAGGATGCTTGTTATTGACTTAAGAAACAACAGGCTTGAATCAAGAATCAAATAGGTAAATATTTAGTACCGTTTGGAACGTTTTGCAGACATTCTCATACAAAATTCGTTAGTCCTATACCTCGCTGGTGGTTGGTCTGGTGGCCAGTGCTCACTACAAAAAGTTAGTTGTCACGGGGAAAGTCGGTAGCAAAGTATGCTGATGATAGAACACATAATTATCTATTTATAGATCGATTTAAAATTTGATATCCAAAGTGAAACATTCGCCAAGTTATCCACTTTAGCTATGGCCGATTCCTCCATTATTCATATAATTGTATCATTTTTCTTGCTCTCTTCAAATGGAATCAACCCCAAGCTATCCCTTACAATTATGTCAAGCAAATATTTACCAGACTTTTTGTCACAACATTTTCAATTACATCACAAGAACCTTTTGAGTGAGTAAATATTCCGAGTGTTTGCTGTACATTTTTCAAGCAATTAAATCACCAGCTGCCTTTTCTCCATTTTTTGTCGTCGTCGAAGGAATCTCAACCACATGCACAGAAAGCTAACACTACAATTCGGGGGCTACTATTACGGCTCGGAGCTAGGAGGAATAACAGATGCAAGCGAGGAAATTGGGAAAGGCATACAAAAGGCAGGGGTGACTCGAACTAGGGCCTATGCGCAGGCGGGTGGGTATGAGGGATTGAGCACTAAATAACGAACAAATAAATAAACAAACAACACAAAACAAAAAACTAACACACTAACGAACCCAACGAGTCGAATCGAAAATGCATTCAAAACTTTCAACGAACGCAGGAGAAATGAACGAAAAATGTTTCAATGTTTGGCGAGCAGCGTTCATGTGCGTCGGTGTGTGTGTTGGTGTGTGTGTGTGTGTGTGTGTGTGTGTGGTGTTGGCTGGCACATACCTGTGGGCTCACTTGGAACTGCTGTATCGGATAGGCAACCACGCCGGCGGCCTGCGGTATGGCTGTGCCGGCCACGCCCGTTGCCAATTGTTGGGCGGGCGAGATTTGGGCCTGGGTGACGCCTTGCCAGGTGGCTGGTATCTGCACACCCATGCTGCAACGAGAACAGAGAGAGACACACACACATAAGCCGGTGGAAGACACACACACGCTGCCGATCCCCGGAGCCCGGACCACGAAAAACCAAATTTACGCCTCTGCCATGTAAATGGCGAGTTATGTTGACAGCGCCGCACACGGAACTGTGCGGCAAATGGAAAAGTTTTGCAATTAGCAAATGAACTCAGTCATCCGTCATGCTGTCATTGCCGATCCCCGGTGGCGGTTCAATCGCTTCACACACTTGCAGCGAATCAGCTAATGAAATAATGACAATGGGAAGCCCGCCCGCCCTACTCACCCCATGTAGCCCTGCTGATAGCCGCCGTACTGGCCGAAATGGTAGCCCTGGATGCCCTGCAGGAACTGGTTCTGCACGGCCGCTGCACTGGCCGCCGCCGGGGTCACGGCGGTGGCGGTGGCCGAGGAGGTCGGATAAGTGGGGGTCGGTGAGTACCAGCAGCCGGTGGCGGCCAATTGCTGGCCATAGGCGGCAGCGGCGGCGGCAGCTGCACCCACGCCATACGGAAATCCGGCGGCAGCGGCAGCGGCATTGTTTAGCGCCTGGCTGGCCATGGTCTGGGCATTGTTGGGGTCGCCGCTCTCCTTGCCCCACGAGCACTTCACGGGCTGAGCATTGAGTTCCGTGTTGTGTACGCCGACGATGGCATGGGTGGCGGCCTCCTTGGTGGAGAATCTGCGGAGTCGAAATGGAACTTAAATTAGTTGCAGAGCAGTGCGAGGCGCAGACGCGGCGACGGCTGCTGCCGGCTTACCTGACGAAGGCGTAGCCCTTGTCCTTGAATACGCGAATCTCCTGTATGGCACCGTAGGGGGCAAAGGTTTTCTGCAGCACCTCCTCGCTGAGAGCGGTGAGGGCACTGTTAACGCCGCCCACATAAACGGTGCAATTGGAGGGACTGCTCTGATTGTACACTTCGTCGAAGGTCAATGGTTTGACATTCTCTGTGGGGCGAGAGAGGGAGGGGGGCAAGTGTTACTCTCGGATGGATTTCGTTTTAATGTGCGTGTGTGCGCTGCATGATTAATATGCAAATTAATTAACGGATTTACCCGCGACAACAACAGCGGCAGCAGCAACAGCGGCGGCGGCAGCAGCAGCGAGCGCCATAACAATGCCTGTGGCCATTTTTCCAACGTTTTTGGTAATTAAAATAACCGCATGCACTTAGTCAATATGTGTGCGTGTGTGTGTGTGTGCGAGTGTGCGCGACACCATTTACCGTTGCTCTCGTTCCTGTTGTTGCTGCATATTTAAAATTGTTGCGGTTGTTATTGCATTTTTTATTATACGTATTTTGTGGATATGCATTTTTCGTATGCCATTTTATTGTCGTTGCGCTTTTTGCGCTCGCAAATGTCCTGATTGCAGCCGCCATTGTTGCTGTTGTTGCTGTTGCTGCTGTTGCTGTCGTCGTGGGCCTTTTATATGGTATGTATGCACGTATTTGTATGCAAAAGTTACACTAATTACTTCCTTTGAGGTTAAAACAAAATTTGCACTTTTAAAAATAATGTCAGCTTTGCGTGTTTATGTCTTTGTTTAGTTTTGAACAATGTTCAGGCATTGACGTGCGGCAGGCGGGGCGGACTGCGACAGAGTTTTTGGCTATCCATTGCCCGCCCCTGTGAGAGAGAGAGAGAGCTAATGCAACTTCACTCGGAAAAATTGGGCACTGCTTAACTATCTGTTACTACGTTTATCCACACACAAAATATATAATATCATGCCTAATGCCCTTTAAAGTATGCTATGTTGTATGAAAATCATAATATTGTTCAAGTATATATTCTATATTTAACTTAACCCCACATTTTGTTAAATACCCAACAATCTGAGTGCATATGCAGTGTCGAATATCTATGACAGACAATAGCTTCCATTTAATACATAATAACTTAAGGAAATAAAGTTTGCATACTTTCAATGGCATTAATCAGGAATAATTTGGTGCGTATAAACATAGTTTGTCTCTGTATAGAAGAATTTGCCAATGTCTACAGTCTGACAAATTTTTTAAACCGATCGGTTAATAAATGGCAGAGTTAAGAAAACGTTGCATACTTATCTGAGCCGCTAGAGGTTATTAAACCTAAGTAAGGGGTATTTCGAAGTCGGGCAGAGCCGACTTTTTTGTATAATTTTTGAACACATTCAAGTCATTTTCGATTAAGAAGGTCATAAGTGCGTTTGTGGCACTATTATAGGGAGAAAGTGGTAGACTAGACGCGCCACTTCGAGAACAGTCGTTATAAACCCTTTCTGTGCAACCTTTTTCAAGTCATTTATCCAAAAATCAGAGTTTGAGCATGTGCATGAGTCATTTTAAAGTTCTTTTTCAATCGGAATCTCTTATTTAATTTCATATCTTCTTTAATACCTTCTTTAATCATCAAAAGGTCTCTAAAAAGACTTATTATGGTGATTGTTGTTAAGCTGATTTCCCACTTGTTGTTTGGGTACTGACAAAATTACTGATAAATGATCATAGAGATAGAAGCAGAACTGTAGACAATTGTATTCCTTTGAGGTGAACCCATGCTCCAAGTCGTCGTTTTGGAAATTTCCATTTCTCAAGAGTGACCAAAAAGTTTTTCATTCAATTGACTTGAAACTCGGATTATAAACACGTATTTTTTAGTTCCTAGGAATTCTTATACAGTTTGATAGAAGAGACGACTACACATAGAGGTGCTAGCTAACATTTTGTTAAAGGATTCATTTTGAATTCTTGTGGGTGTTATAGATAATGTTTGAGTTATTCCATTAATCAAAACCTGGCGGGCAACGGCTGACTATTAGTTAGGTAGCTTATATCTGAATGTTTTTTCTCACAGCTAATTGGGTAGCTCGCATAGCTCGGGTTCCCACTTCCTTTGTAACATTGCAAACTTTTTCAGAGATGGAGAGAAGTTTGACACAACGACAAAGCTCAGCTAACTTCGTCTGTTGAGAAGTTGTTATACCCTTGCAAGTGCTCGTTTAAATATTTTCAAAATATTTGCATTTTCCGACCGATCCGTATGGGAGCCATATGATATAGTCATCCGATTTGGACAAAAATTTGAAGAGTTATGTGAAAGCATATAAAACAAACAAACACGAAATTGCAGGATGTTACCATTAAAAACGAATAAGTTTTTCCAACTAAGACTGTTTTTCAGACCTATCTTTTGTATGGCAGCTATACCATATAGTTGTCCGATTTTGATAAAACTTGTTAGAATTATAAAAAAACATATAAAACCTACGACTACAAAGTTTGGAGATGTTTCCATTGATTTTCCGACCGATTGTTCCTATGGGAGCTATGAGATAAAGTCATTCGATCCGGTCGGCTCCGACATATTAGTAGCGTGCAGCAAAAAGACAGCTCTGCGCAAAATTTCAGCTTGATAGCTTCAAAACTGCGAGACTAGTTCGCGTAGAAACAGACGGACAAAGTTCAAGCGACTCAGCTCGTCACCCTGATCAAGAATATATATAGCTTATGGGGTCGGAAATATATATTTATATGCGTTGCAAGCTTCTGGGCAAAATTAGAATACCATTTTCAAAGGGTATTATAATATTAATGAAACTATGTGTATTACGCATCCGCCAAGTGGGACCACCTGGGCGAAGAGGTAGGCATGTTCGGGTCGGCTCAGAACTTTTTACAAGTGATATTCTGGATGTTGCTTTGGAATTTATGAAGTTTTAACTCTATGGCTGCATTTTTTGACTAAATATTAGTCATTTGGCCATCCAGCCCAGGCTGCGTGTGTGAAAATTCCTGAAATATTGTGGTGCTTGAACAAATTAACCGATTGCGGGGATAGTACTTTCGAGATTGGAAAACTCGGCTGTGGGGTGAGAAAACTCCCAAAATATTCTGCTTTAAAAAACTTGTTGACCCTCGACTCGGCTTGCAAGTATAAATCGTTTAAGATGCTACATTTCTATGCAAGAAAAATTTCAGGAAATTTTTTGTAAGTGTATAACCATTTTTCCACCGATTGACTTAAAACTCCTGTTTTTGGTTTTGGTACGAGAAATAATTTGTTATTTCATATTCCGATGTGGAAAAATTTACCGCCAGGGAGGAAAACCTCCTAAAAAATCCACCGATTCAATTAATAACTCCTTTTAAGATGTGATTTGTTGGTTCTTTTGCTGGACATTGACGTACAATGCTTAGTACGTTCAATTGGCTTCAGCGTCTCCGACCAAATAGCAGCTTACTTCCCGACCAACCGATCGAGAGGTGCAGACACCAAAGTATAAAATAATGTTAACTACGGGCTGAGGAAGTTAAAGTTGAGGGCTTTTAAACAGAAGGAGAATGTGTCCAGTTGATTAAGCGACCGAGCTTATTGTAATCAACACAGAGGACACTACACGGTTCATGCAAAATATAGTTATTGGAACAACGTTTCACAGTTAAGAATCACTTCTGGCCTTATTAAAACTGTTGCAAAACCTGGAAAATTATTGCAATATTTGTTTGTATGCAAAAGAATCTGTTAGCTCATTTCAGAAACTGAAAAACCCACCTCCAGAACGTAAAATGTCTTGTTCAAGGAAGAACTTTATATCCAATCTGCTTGAAGTTCGTTTTGGAAGATCTACGGTGTCACAACATGACAAAGAAGAATGAATTGTGGTCTAAAAAACTGTTCTAAAATGTTAGAAAACCCACTTGTAATATAAGAAATGGGTCAAGCCAAGGCCAAGTCTTATTTAGCTTTATGGGTGAAATAAGATGAATTGCTCCCAATTGAGGCTAATAAGCGAGGTATATGCAAATACTCTGAAACGGTGTAAGAACTTAAAACTAGATTCCGGGTGATTTCTCTGAGTGTACTGGCTAAGTAGCTGGCTCTGTTAATGGTTCAAACGATCCCCGCTCAGCACGCCCCAGCAAATACCATTGTGCTCGGTGACTGGTCTAGTCGCTGGAGAACATGCCAAGCAAAAACACAGAAATATGGCTCAATGACATGCAACAGGATTGCTGTTGTGCCGCACACACACTCACACACACACACTTTGCTTGCTGGGAAGCAACTACAATCGCAGTTCCATTTGTGAGGGTGCATCAGGCACTAACAAGCTCGCAAATACTTTCGAAAGCTTTAGCCACAAATGTAAGCGCTTTGGCCACGCACGTAAGCGCGCTCTCACCCTCACCCTCCCCCGCCCTCTTCCCCCTCCTCCCTCTGGCTGATTCGCCTGGCCCAACTAGAAGCATTGCCTACTTTTGAGCGCCCCGTTTCACTAATTTGCACTTTGCTTTGAATTTGAGCTGCCTTCCTTCTTTCATTCACTGCTGGGCCAGCATTCTTCCCCATTATTTCTTGTGATTTCTTTTCTACGCTTTTATAATTTGTGTAATTAGATTTTGAAAAGCCACCCGCCGCCACCCCACCACATCGCCGTGCACGTAGATAGCCTTGGGGCGCCGCTTTTTCATGTCCGGCTCAATGTTAAAGCTGTAATTATCACACGGTTTCTTCGACCAACTGACCCAGGGTATCCAACTCTCCATATGTAGGGTGGGTCGCAGGCCTGCTTAAGCACTCCCGTTTTTGTTTGGCCACGTGAAATTTTAATGAGCAATTATAAGCATGTAAAACTAAATCATAAAATAATCACCAAATCATTAACATAAATAATTCATATTTTACAGGCGGCGGCAGGATTACAAGGACCTGCCAGGCACTTGAGAAAATGCCAAATTAATTAATATGCAAGAAATGTGCTGTCAGGCGAGGAGGGCGCCGACTTTAAAGCATGCGAGAGAATCAAAGCTGCAGTTTTTACATTTGGCTGTAAGTGCGAAATAAATTGTAATTAAATTTTTGTGAGCCATTTGCCCCCGCCACCGCCTAGGCACATCATTCACTTGCCGCTCTGTCCCCCCGCCTCTCACTCTCTCTGTGTGCCACCTCAAGGCACTTCGAACTTCGACTTAATTGTGCGCAACTCAGCATAAAATTTTGATTTATTGCCTCAGGTAGCAACTGCCATGCACTCCCATCTGGGCAAATAGTTCACTCCCCGCCCACCAGTCCTCCCACTCAGTCAAAAGTCAAATAGTTTTGGCAAAGAAATTTGTCATACAACATTTTCGTTCTTTGTTCATGTCGGCATATTGTTTCTGGTTAATTAAGCTATTACCATAATGAGCTTGTAGGTATTTGGGACTTTATTTATGGCGCGGGCTGAACCTGAACCGCTTAACAATGGAGCCAACTTTGCCCAAACTTTTGGCCCGGCGATAAAAGAAAAAGCAGCAAACGGCAAATGCGTTTGTTATAAACTCGCCCTCTCGACGAAGAAGAAAAAGGGGTAAAACTTTTGGCCAGGCACAAAATTGTCACAATTGTAAAATGCGCAATTGCGCCGGATCGTAAATCTTCTGTAACAATAGAGCGAGGCGCACACACACACACCCACACACACGCGAGTGGCTCACTAAACGCGACGGCGGACTGATTGCCGGAGCCATAAAATGTGCAGCCTGCTTAAAACATAAAAACGCCCGGCTGGCTCATTCCCAGAGCCAAAGACTGAAGCAAAGTGGCTGCGTAAAACATCAAGTAATGTGAGTGCGAAATGCGAAATGAGTTGAGTGCTACAAATCGTAAAGTTCGCCAGCGGCAACTAGGCTGGTCATAAAACCAACAACACATGTACAGGACTCGTCCGGTTGGGCATGTAAGAGGGTAGACCAGCAAGTACTCCACGCAACGCAAAAGCGATACATGCGGCCAGCTCGGCTGATTCTCTGAGTCTGGCGTTGGTTTTCGTGGAAGCGATTGTGCGTGGAATTTGAATTCAATAACATTTGATGCAAGGGCAGCGGCAAAAACGAGAAACGAGATGAGCTGATGTATGCACTTGAGATATTATGGTCTCTTTTCATATGAATGAGTAAATTTAATATTTAAAACGCGAAAATCAGCGGCTTGGCCACTTCAACTGTGGCGTAACGATGAACAAAAATTGAACAAGGTAAATGTTCAAGGTTGGTTCGGTTTACGTTTTGATCAATTTAAATAGCAAACCAATTGAAAGCCTCAATTTACTCAACTTGGAATAGAATCGATGATGCTTTCGACGGCTTGTAAGCTCAGTTAATGTTAAGTAAGCGTTATTTGCGGAATCCGCCTGGTTCCGTAGACTTTAGCAAATAGCAGCCATGTGAACAATTGGTCGTAAAATTAGTTCTATTTCGCAAATAAAGTGAAAAGTTGTGTAGAAAGTTGCCAGCGAAATGGTTGTGGCTTCTGCTGATCAATCTTATTAGGCAATAGGTTTCTGCAGCTACACAGAGAAAAGAAATCATAAATCTAATCGAAACGGCATTGAATACAGGCTAGTCCCCGAGCAGGCTTCATGTGATCCTGTTTTTTGGGATTAAAAAACAAAAGTTTGAGTCAAATCAATATTTTCCCCGGTCGGCTCAAGAATATCCGGAACTATCTTGTGTTCAAACCCGTTTTAGATTGATTTCTTTTTTCAGTGTATGAATTGAAAGCTGTCGATGAAACGCTTGTGTATTAGTATTAAGCAATGCAATATTAGTTTTCAACGAACTTAGTTACCAAATACTACCAAATGATGATGGCGGTCCCCGGTTCCAGTTGCCAGCTTGCACATAGCTAATAGCGATCGATAGTCGATATAAACAGACTTACTCTAGGAAATATTAACAAACCGACTAGCAGAATTTAATCTACGGCAAATTCTCCCTCGAAAGTCTCCCCATGATTCCATAGGACTAAGATCAAATAGTATAAATACCATATACAAGTATTGACCTCGCTTGGCGCAAACTTAAAATTAACTTTAGACTTCAGATTAAACTAAGGATTGTGCACTCCAACAAAGGCCAAAGCAAAACTACCCAAGCGCTTTGGGTGCCAAAAGTGTAGTGAACTTTATAGGCAGTTACAAACGCTACACAGCAGGATGGTGGAGAAAGCAGCGAAAGAAGCAGAGGTAAGACACCAGCGAATGCAGAAACTCTAAAAATATGCGCATGACAAGAGACACAACAGCTACAGCTCCAAAGAAGACCAAGACTGTAGACTGCCCATAGACGTACCAACGGAATACTGTCCAGCAGCCGTTCATGCGATAAAGCTAGGCATAACGACAAAGTAAACCTGCTGAAAATGCAGAGAACCTGGAGTCGCAGAAACTCTACAACAATCAGATTACAACTTCTGCACACCCCACGGTTAACAGAAGCGGCCCAGAGTCCCTCAAAACAATTATTGGCATTCGCCAAAACGTCAAAAATCCTCATGGACTTCTACGTCAAACGTACTCTAACAATCACCCAGCCTCATTAGGGACCTTGAGGTTTATGTGTGGCCCCATTTGGGGTCAGCTGGAACTACCTACCTACCTTTATACACTCATAAAACATTTGCCCTGAAAACTAGATTTTCTCCTATGAAATCCGTCCTAAGGCGATATACCCTAAAATTAAGAAAAATATTTTCTCATTTATGAAAAACTTTCAAAGTTTCAGAGAAATTTTTTCATAAATGAGAAAAAGTTTTCTTTATTTTAGGGTGAATCGTCTTAAGACGGATGACATAGGAGAATTTATAGTTTTCAGGGCGAATTGCTTTACCAGTGTATGCAGTTTTTTGTTATGGCACCTTCTTTGTCAATGGAGTACGAAGTACATTAAGAACATTTGGAATTGATCGCCTTTTGAAATAACTAAAGGTTGATTTTAGTATGCGGCTTAATTATTCTAATATGATTCTCTCAGTCTTTTCTTGGTCTCATAAACTGGTGCCTTGTTTCTTAGCAGACAGGTAGCAAACATCCAACCAACTGTCTCCGCATCGGCTATGAATAATGAGCTGTGTAGAATTGCAGTGACATTTTAAATTCTTCCCTAACCTGCAGATAAATCAGTTTACCTAGGGCCCGATTTCTCAAAGTCCGGTTGGTCAACTTGACAGGCAGTTTAACCGAATTTGAGTGTCTCATGATGTATATGGCGTAACCGGAGGAACAAACTTAAACGCTGCTCATCCACCGGTCAACTTTAACCGCGAGCTCAGCCCCGATGAAATAGTCGATAGTTTTATCGATATAAAAAAACAGCTGGCCGCACACTAGCTTTGTTTATTGCAATTTTTGCTGCAACACAAAATGTTTATGAATAAACGAAAGTTTCAACTCCACGCAGTGGAAATGCAATTCGATGAGGCAGAACATCGAATTTTTGCCAACTTTTACGCAAAACAATGACCAGCAACAACCAATCGCATTAAAAAACAAACAAACAAACCAAACCGAGTCAGCTGTTTACTCGTTCGTTTAGTCAAACAGTATGGTCACACTGAAGTAGCGATATGCATTTATCGATATCAGGCGAAACTGCTGCTGAGAAAAGCAAATGACTTAACCGCTCGTCATCTTGACGAACAAATGTGACCGGTGGTTGGCTAACCGGAACCTTTGAGAAATCGGGCCTAGGTATTGTGTCTCAGCAATATGGAATACAACCAAGAGCTGTTGAATAATCAGCAAAGAAGCATCATGGGAGGGATCATGAAAGTATTTTTCCCCTGAAACATTGTTTACTCTTCGGTAGAAGTTACCAAAAGTGCTATTCTCTGCTGTGTATTTTGAGTATTTTGGGCAGATTTACCTTGGTTAGGTCTCCCTAGAAATTTGAAAGATCAAGAAAATAACTACTTAACTGTATTTTTCTCAAAAAAAGTCGTTCACTCATAGAAAAACCAGGGCTGCAAACCGGTTTTGAACCGAACCGGTTCGATCCCGGAATTCCGACTTTTATCTTACTGTGAACCGAACCTTGAACCGAACCTTTTTTGAAATTAAAGCTGAACCCGAACCTGTTCCGAACCTAAAAGTTCGGTTCGGTTCAACAAAAATGACAGACACTTCATCTGTTATATGGTGCGACTGACTCTTAAAATGGGCAGGAAAGCGAAAAAACAATCTGGAAAAACATTTAGATTTCCTTATAAAATCCCCACCCAAAACAGTCTCTGTTTTTGAAGCTCCTTGACTAAAGCTTCTTAAGTAATTCTCAAAAGCAAGAGTCTAACATTATTTTGGTAGCATTTTTCTACGTAAACCACTAACTAGAATTTCACTTAACTGTAAATTATATATTGGATATTTCCATGTGTTCTACTAATCAACTCCGACGCAAAAACCACACGTTTCTCATACAATTTGGGAAGATTTTTAGATCGCATGCTGTTTTTGAAACACATAAAACACAAACATTATTAATGTTGTATAAAGCATTGACTGAACCAAGGTTCGAACCAAAACCTTCTCCCAAAAACCTCGAACCTTATATTTCCGAACCTGAACCGTTCCTTAATTTGGGTTCGAACCAGTGTACCGGAGATCCGAATATTTTTTTTGGTTTGCAGCCCTGGTTCATACCTTCCAAGAATGTTGCATTGTAGAAAGTTCTTAAATTAAGTACTAGACATTTTAGGAATTGAATCAAACGAACAACAATTGAAAATCGAACGGTTATTTGAGAATCTAACATTCTTGAATCAAGTATCTTGATATGAATCAAAATTTCTGTTTTAAATATAAAACATTTTAAATCGAGAACCAAATGTACTTCAAATGCAAAACTAGTGCATCGGAAATACGACCTGTTTTGATACAATTCAGTTTTTAAAATACCAAACTAGATCGATCCCTGCAGCTCTACGTTTCAGTACTGAATTTGCCAGGCCTGATTCAGACCTGAACAGCAGGAATAGCTGCATTCAGGCATGTTTTAGTACTTCCCAAGAAACTCACAGATGAGTTCAGCCCTGAAATCATGCCTAGAATCAGCAGAGGTCATGACGTAGTAGGACATGCCTGTGTTGAATTTATGGCTGTAACTCATATAAAGGATGCCATGAATTCACATTTCAGGGCTGATTCAGGTCTGAGCCGAAATGAAGAGATGCTACTTGTCTAATGGATTGTAGCTAGATTTCTGACCTGAATTCATGCACCTCAGACATCGTTGACCCAAGACAGAGACCTCGTTTAAAGATCGAGTTGAGAATGGCCTTAGAATTTGATGGGCATAAACAAAGATTCTTTTGAAGCAGTTTGATGGACTCTTAATTTGATTCTAGAATGCAGTTGGGTTGAAAATCAAGAAAGAATATTGTGTGATTATATTGAGAGTAAGTCCACTTTCACTTAGACAGCATTTCAACCGAAAAATATGATCGCAAAGTGGAAAACAATCCAAGTTTAATTGAAATATCCTTAAATATTCTTGTCAAGTATTTCGGGTCTTAAGAAATCCACATGCAAATAAGAATTGTGTATTTTTACCAAGTTTAAGTACAAGTTCTATTTCTTCTCCCTTATATAGTCTCCCAACTGTTACCTCTCTAACTACCCTCGCAACTAATGAACCCTTTGGCGCCCAACTTGGACTGCTTCGTCGAATCTGCAATTGCTGCTGCTGACTCAGTCTCAAAACTCCAAGTGGCGCTTGGCAGCCCATCAAAATGTATCAAAATTATTTCCCCGGCAAATTGCTAATAATAACTTGTATTACAGGATACATGGGATCGGCCCAGACAACGCCGTGACATAGTCAAATAAACAATGAGACCAATAAAAATACGCTTAAGCTTTCATAGGCGTTTTTTATGACAACAATATAAATGCAAAAGCGAAACTCCGGCCAACCCCTGCCGCCGTCCGCGCCGTAGTTGGTTGGGTCGCTGGTTGCCAAAACGAACCCTTCAACATCTGAGAGTCCTTTGCACGACAAATTCCACCTTGACTTGGGCTAGTTGGGGCAAAGGAATGCCAAATGTTTGTTCTATAGCCATGAAAATTTCTGCTTATGCAGGGGCAAGTTTCCCTTCCGCCCGCCTCCGTCGCACTCTGTGTGTGTGTGTGTGCCTTTTATGATAATAGTTTCGTGTTGGTAAAATTTATTTATCTGATTTGCCCCTCCGCTGCCTGGCTGAGTCCCTCTCTGTGTGTGTGTGTGTGTGTGTGTGTCTAACAAATAAAAATTATGTTAAAACATGCAAATATGCGTTAACTTTTGATTTATGAAAGACAAAACGGGCAAACGGGGCTACAGGGGATCCGGGTATGATTATGATGGAACCAATAAAGTAACAGTTACAGCTAGATTTGCGGCTGACAGAGGGGGCGTGCGGAAAAGCCCAAATGAAAATTGATTCGCCCGGCCTAATTGAATGTGTCTCGTTGCGTCTTTTTTCCGCATTTGCGGGTCGCCCGCGGACTAATTGAAAAAGTTTAAACCAAATTCGGCACAGCCCATTACGGAAATTAAGCGCGTGCGGTCTTCCATTCCGGCGACACAAGAATGGAAAATTATAAAGAAAACATAATCTGCCAGAAAATTTGGGCGACGTTTATAAATAGCACTTCGACTGTGTCGTGTCACCTTTGCCATTCATTGCCATCATTTCCTGCAATAAGAGCGACCGGCTCCAGCGACACGGCAGAGCAGCGCCGGGCAGCAAGTGGTGCTACGCACACCGGAAACGGCCCGGGTCGGGCCGGGTGACACTCATGATTTCCTTACCTTTACTCGCCGGCGGTTTCCGTGTGGCCCAATTCGTGCGAATGGAGCGGGAGCCCAGCCACTGGCCGTTCATGGCCGTAATGGCGCTCTCAGCTTCCTGCGGGGCGATAATAAAGACAGCGGCTGCATAAATCTGCACTTAAAAATGGAAATGCGGTTGACAATCCTTACCGATTTCTTGATGAAGGACACGAAGCCATAGCCCTTCGACTTCAAGGTCTGCGGATCCCGCACCACGCGACAATCACTGCAACGAGAGCAAGCAGAGGGAAGGCAAATATTTAAGAGACTTTAACACTTATGCAAATTTCGAACAACAACAAAACTCCGGCTGCGACGACGCCTGGGCAGGCGACGTGTTCAAATATTTCCTTTCGAGTACGAAATCCAAATATATTTTATGTGCACTCTCCGGGCTGGGCTGGGTTCTGGGGTGTATTTCGGAAATTAGAAATCTGACCTCATGCTGAAAACTTTTTATTTATCTTTCAGTTTGCTTGGCCGCACAACACGGAAACAGAGGCAGCCGGCTGAGTTGGGTGGGGGTCTTGAGTCATTAAAAATGAAACTGGGAGAAGTCGGCACAATGCAAGGGATAAAGTGACGGACTTTGGATTAATTACCTTGTTAATCATACTGATTACTGACTTGGTAAGTCGATCCATATATATTTTACACATATTTTACATAGCTAGCTTATTTGGCTTCCTAGTTGCTGCTTAACTGCCATATTCATTTCAAAAAACTTGAATGAGATTAGTTGGTTGGATAGAAACATAGTTTGCAGAATATTTCCAGTTCTATTACTGATTCTCTGTTGTCGCAAATACTGCCTAGCAATTGTAGTCACTTGACTACTCCAACTGCTGCTTGCCTAACAATACTTGAAATGTGTGTGCGCCTCAGTCAATCAATTGCTTCGAATCTATGCAATCTCTGCTGTTTCGCACTGACTCTCTCCGCTCACGCTCTACAAAAAACAATGAAAGGAACATATTTTCAAGCATTTTTCTTAATAAAAAGTTCTCGTTTTCGCTGTTATTGGCTTACTGTTAGATAGATCTGTGTCTTTTGTCTAACCTAAGCCACAGAGAGCTGAGCAGAGTCTGCAGTTTTTACTCATTCTATGCTGTCTTTGATGTGTGCTGACTGCAAATATGCATAGATGGCTAATTATGAGCTAAGGAATAGTTATCGGAAACAACTTGTATGGCTTAAGACCAACCAACTATTTCTATGCTATCAGCTCATCGAAATGATAAGTATTTACTTATTACTGAACAGAACTTGTGTTACTGTTTCATCGTTCTTAATTGGAGAAACTCTCCAAGCTTAGAATAACTGATAAAAGGGGACGCTTGTTGCTTAAAAAGAACACACTAGCACGCATACACACTTGCAGTTTTTGCGCATACGACATTGTTGATAGCTTCTGCTGAGCAAAAGTTTCTCATTGAAAAAGGACTGAGTACGGCGTACACTATAAAGCCACTGAAGTGAAATATGCAGTATAAAAAGTAAGATGTAATAATCCGTGGGATGATTTTCCTTATCCATTTGGATTGGACATGTCTTAAGTATCCTTTTAATTATTCAATGGAGCAGAAAATCATCAAATGATTATCCTCTAGATGATTTTCTGCACCGATTAATAGGATATTAAAAACATATCCAATTCAAATAGATACATTTTGTGTACTTTGACTTACTTCTGTGTGTGTTACTCTATACTTGGTTCTCGATAACAACTAATCGATTCCCAGTACTCGATGCTATACACTTGACACTTAGATTTTGAAACACTGTACTAGACTAGGTAGTACCTAGTAGATACCCTCAATACTTGATTCGTGGTACTTAATACTCAGAACTCAATATGATCTACTCGGTACTCAGAACTCAGTCTACGGTACTCAATACAAGAACCGCGATTATCAGTACTCAATGCTCGGTATTTAGCTACCAATACTCACAGCTCGATACCTAATAAAGTTCTCACACCCCGTTACTTAATACTCTATTCGCTATGCTCGATATTAAGTACTCCATATTAAGTACATACTCGGCACTCAGTATAGTATACTCGGTACTCAATACTCAGAGCATGTTGCTAAGTACTCGTTACTAAGTAAACGATGAGAAGTACTCGATTCTAAGTACTCGATCTAAAGTACTCCATAACAAGTATCCGGCAATCAGTTCTCTATTGATGACAAGTAATCGATATTGAGTACTCCTTAATAAGCACCCGACACTTAGCTTTTTGTGCTCAGTACGAAATACTTTGTGCTTAATACTCAGTACTCGATACTTAATACGCCTTCAGGTCCATCGCATCATGAACACTACACAACATGCCATCTCAGGGTGAAGCTAAAATCAAATTTAACTCCTTTAAAACTCTTCCCTAGCGAAATTAAAGATTTCTCACATGAAAAAACTTTTGCTTGGGGGGAAAAGTCCACCGTGAAATGTGCTTTCGGGTAACTTCTTCATGGTGGCCCTTCAGGAACCCTTGCTTTAATGAAAGTTACACAACACAACACGCTGAAGATTTAGTTTCACAGAGGTGATTGTTGTGAGGTGTTGACATAAAGCAGCGGTGGGCACCAAAATCTACCAAAGGCACGCTACAACTATTAACAGTTTCGTAGCCATTACTATGAAGAGTCCAACTGGATTCCTTTTTAAGCGCTTTCGTCCACAAAACAAGCCTGATGTTCATGGAAAGACACCACCGGGCTTTTTGCTTTGCCTTATGGCTGTATTTTTAACTGTGACGAATCGCAATGTCTCGCGGTGGCATGACAGTCGTCTGCGCTAGGACGCCGACTTCCAAGGTTCCGAGTTAGTTATACGCAAATTCAAAGGAAAAATCTTCAAGCCTATGGAAAATCAAGAACAACAATGAACTTTCGCCATGTCAGCTCTGTTGTCTGTTCATCGAAAGCGGCATTACTCTACTTTTATCCACGAATGGTATTGATTTCGTTAGATCTGGAACGAGTACTTTTCCTAGTTTATTATTCAATAAATATTTTGGCATTAAATTCTGCCGTTTGGTGCCTAACGCAGACCTCAAGAACCAACATCCAGTAAGGCATATTTTGTATATATTTGATGTCTTGTATCAGAGAACTGATTTGGTTCGAAAGGATTCATCGACCGATGCTTAGTGTCACTTTATTTCACCGACATTTCAGAACTTTTCTTCGCGCCAACTTTCATCAAATTTGCGCAATTGCCTGGCTTCCGCCTCTTAAATTGATTTCCCACAGCAATTCTACGAGTTCCCATTTTGTCAATTGGGGCCCCGACACAGGGGCAATGACAGCACCAGCCGAGCCGAGCCCAGCCCAGCCAGCCCGGCTAAAACCCAACTGGGCAGAGCTGCCAGCAAACTTTGGCAATTACCCCCAGTTCGGCAGTTTACTTTTCATTTATGAAACATAAACCATAGTGGCGGCGACTTTGGCCAGCAACTTTCTTCTTTTTTTTATGATTATTATAAGTAAAATGCCGGCCGCGCCGGCGGGCAAAGGGGCGCTAAAGCCAGGCGCCTTATTAAATATTCACACGCGCCGCGCATTTAACAAAACAAAACAAAAATGCCCAAAAAACCTCAGCCAAACCAACAAAGAAGGAGAACCCAACAAAAAGGAGAGGAGAGGAAAGGAAAGGAGTGGGCAAACAACGAGGCACGCATAAAACTTTTCACAAAGAAGTCGGCATCTGATCCCTGCGAGCCGCACGAGCGAATCCGGCCTCGACTCGGTGCGTTAAGCGTTTTGACATGTCGGCTGCGCCCGGCAAGAAAGTTATTTAAGCCAGACGGAGATAATCAGGGCGGGAGGGTGGCGATGTGCCCGGGTGATAATGATGTCAGTGATAGGTACATATGTAACGTCGGCGTTGCCATTGATACGCCCGTCAAATCCGAAGGATTTTCAGCGCGAGTCCACCGGCCAGAGGTGCAGCTTCAATTAGCGCACATGCGTGGCTCATTACCAGCCCCTGAAAGTTGAGACCAACCAGCGGCCTTCGGGCGAATCAGAGCCATTTATGAATGGGCGGCACACGCCGCCTGATTGACAGCGGCAAACAAGCGGCAAATCCAAAAATCAAATACTTTGGCCCAGTCTCTGATAAGAGGCCCGCGGGCCGCGGCAAAACTTTGGCCTTAAACAGAAGTTAATTAAGCCAAGTTCTTGGCCGTTGTCCGCTGGTGACTTTGCGCCGCGCCAACTTAAATATTTGACTGGCTCGCTGGCCGGGGCGACACTTTAAGCTGCCAGCGACTGAAAAGAGTTCGCCAAAGTGAAATTTGCATAAATTCATTTCTGTCGTGCGGCTATGAATTTTTCATGCCCGCTTCCAAGCGGCTTACGCGCCTGCCAATAATCAACGAGTGCGTGCCCGGAAAATGACTGAAAAATTGTCAAAAAAAGTGAAAATAATAACGGAATATATGACAGCAATTTTAACTTAACTGCCAGAAAGGGAAATTTGCATTTTAATACTTACGAGATTTCGCCGAATGGTGTGAACGCCTCGCGCAATTGCTGAGTTTCAATTTCTGAGCTCAAGTCACCGACAAAAATGTGGAATTGTTCTGCAAAAAGAGGGGAGAAGTGGGAGAAGGATGTGGTGAATGAGCTTCAAAGTATGGCAAAAGGGGTAGCCGGCGGCGGCACTTCACGAGTTTTGTATAAAATATGCGCGAGATGGAAATAAAATCGGCCGTAAAATGCAAAGAAAAGCGAAATAGTCAAGTTATGCGCTTTTTCGTATCGAAATTTATCGACTTTACTTCAGTTTTATGCAGCTTTCGCAGCACATGGGTTAATTAACATAACATTTTGGTTCAGTTGAAGAACGGAAAATGAGAGCTCTCCTTTGCAACGAAATGCCAAATGTGGCAGTTGGAAGGAGAACAAAAAATCACTTTGTTCAATTAAAACTCGGTCCAATTGATAGAACCCCCCCTTGAACTACAAAGACTTTTCATCAATGGCTGAGACAATCAATTTCCAATTATGCAACTTCTGCTACTTCAACTTTCAGTTCTTCAAGCTCAATGCAAACTGCTAAAAAGAGTGCAAAGGAAAATGTTTCTTGGGAAAATCTGTTACTTAAATTCTCAACTGGTCGTAAGGCTTTTTGCACTGTGTAACATAGGTAGAGATGAGGATACTGATGCCATAGAAGACCACACACTGTGCCATCGAAGTCGTTAGAGATTGAACTCGTCGAAATCCACTGCGCAAGCAGAACATCTTATCTCGCGACGGGAATATCAGTAAGGACAGCATTCTAGAACTTGACTTGGGACTCAATGCAGACAAGAGACACACCGGCCACTTGCTTAAACACAAACACAAGACAAAACTGAAAGCATTGTGTTGCCAGTGCCTGAACAATGCCCACAGACGAATTCTGTTTGCTGGTGTGAAAATGTTCATCATAGAGGGCTCGTTCAACAGACAGAACGATAGAGTGTAAGCTGTGTAATCAAAACAAGCGTCCGAGCAAATTCCGAGAGTCACCACCCGGCTTTTATGATGGTTTGATGGGGTCCACCAAGCTCCCTTTTTGTGAAGAAGCACTCAAAACTTCATAGAAAGTGTAACAATCTGTTGTTTTGAAAAAGGCTGTAAAGCCTCATGCCAACAAGCCGTCGACCGCTCCAGCTCACAAGGCAAAAACGACTCGAACATGGCTAAATAAAAACCATGTACCGAACTGCATTTCTAGGTATGATTGGCCGGTAGCCTAGACCTGCATCCATTGGACTACAAGTAGTGTTCCGTTCTCGAGACTATGGCATGCTCACACAAAGTACGCCCAAGGCGGCCATTTCGAATAAGCTGTTCTGCGCCATAGAGCATCAGAACCAAAGGATTTGTGAAATATTCTTTCGATTTCATTTTAAGACCAAAATTTAGTTTTATACCCAAACAATTGTGAGTACTTCCTATTGGTATGTCTAAGAGTTTTGCTCCTGTTTATGTAACCCCTACATCACTAACTCTCTGCAAACACTTTGAATCCGACCAGAAGCAGTTTCCATTGCTTGCACTTCTCAACTTGAGTTGGACACTTTCTTCTTATACATTCAGACTACCTTCGTTTGCTATCGTACTCCAGCAGTACTGTTGCTTGTTAACCTTCCTTAGCCAGCTAATCGTGGAACAGTCTTAGTTGTTTGTTTTCTTCATAAGTTATTTATCGGCGATGTAGATTCTTTTGAGTGAAGTCCTTTGTTCCCTTTAGGCCTATTAGCAACTATTTACCTTTAATCTTGACTAGATGCAGAACTGATTATGTCCAGCTCAATTGTTTTCGAATTTTATGCCAAGACTACAACCATCCTTAACAACTGCCTCTAACAGATCTCTCTCTCTCTCTCTTCTCTTTAAAAAAGTCCCATTTATACTTAGCTGCAGGCATATCTTTGACCACATCTTTCAAATCCAATTCCAAGGTTTCCCCCACCAGAGTCTTATCGACAGTGGAAGATAGACTATCTGTGGGTAACATTGAGGCAGAGTGTGAAGTTTAAGACAAACACGGAACCTTACTCCCTCACGGCTTCTTGTAGCTTCTGCTTGATCTGCCACCAAATGTACGTAGTGCATGGTGTGTTCTATGTGTGGATTACACAAAGATCTTTTCTGTTTTTAGTGGTAATATTTCCGATGAAGGCTTTAGGTCTTTCATGCTGTACAACCTTGCCTTGACCAAGCTGTCTGTACTTTTTATGCTCTTTTCCGTAGGGACATAGAGTATAATAAGTTAGTGCAAAAGTATGTAACAGCCAGAAAGAAGCATCTCCGACCCCATAAAGTATATATATATTCTTGATCAGCATCAACAGCCGAGTCGATATAGCCATGTCCGTCTGAACGCGCAGATCTCAGAGATGGTAAGAGATAGAGGTTTGACATGTATGGGACATATGCTTCTTATACTTGCAGGCAGATCAAGATTATTTTCAGTTTTAGCCACGCCCTTTCCCGCCCTCGCAATTTGTAAAAATCGTCATATCTCCCACAATTTTATAGATAGATGATTCGTACCTTCAAGACATATTTTGTTATCAAGATAACTTATCCATTCGCCAAAGTAATGGCGCAGATCGAATGAACGGTAATCGAGCTTTGATCAAAAGACTGTTTACTGTTGCAGCGCTGCTTATAATTTCATTGGTACAGAGTATGTTTTAGCCGGGCTTGACAGTCTCTCTTTCTTGTTAGAACAAAATTTACCAAAATCAGATCTATGTATATTCTCTTTTTGAACAAGAATACTACTGTGAAAGTTCAGCTTCCCATATCTAAGGGGTGTGGCTGTGCGGCTGTTGCCAACTTGAAGTATTTTATATCTATGAAATCGGCTAGATCAGCTCGTCTTAAGTCGTTTGCTGTTTGGGTCTCAATGTAACATTTAACACTTAACTTAAGAACAGAAATGCTGTTTGAACTCCATCGAACTGCAAGTGTACATATCGACCCCCATTGTTACTTACTTTTCCATGTATACGTGCGCGTCTATACAATGGCTCCGCCATTGATGCACTTACTCCTGTCTTTTGTTTACCCCCCGCTAGCCCGACTGTCGAGCAGTGCTGTAATTAATATTAATTATGCCACTTATTGCAATCAGCTCTTGTATGCTCCTCCATAAATATTTGTGCGCATCTCGAATCTGATGTCATGCACAATGCGGTCGGCGGTTGAGCACAAGCACACACACAGTCAAAGGCTGCACAAATACAAATGCAAAAGAGCCCACATACACCACACACACACATGCACTGCGAACACAAAACGCAATCATTTATTATTATTTTTGTGTGCTTTGTCTCTTTGGCACAGAAAAAGTCGCCTTGTTGCAGTCAACGTTGCCGTTGTCCTTCGTACGCTTTTGTGCCAGTTCAGCTCGGAGCTGTGGCAGCACTAAGCAAAGTCAAAGCAGAGCCAGCGACGACGACGCACATGGGGTGGCGATGGGTTAAGGGCCAATCCAGTGGGTTTTTGGGGGTAGGCCCACACACACACACGCACACACCCGCGCACAGCGACAGAGACTGAATTCTTACCCTAAATAATTAGCACTATTCAGCTGGGGCCTCGCGACGGCTTTGACTGCATGTCTCGCGTCCTTCGTCGTCGGCAGCGTCGCCTGCTGCACGTGCAGAAATTAACATTTCCGGTAATTTTGCGAAAATGAAAAGCAAAGCGAAAAATTAACGTCAGCGTCGGCGACGACGACGACGACGACGACGACGATGAAATGCGGAAAGCTTTTGTGTTGAATAAATATTAAAAGAAATGTTGCCCGGGCGGGGGAGGCGATGCTGCTGACTTTCTATCACCCCCTCTCAGTTTTTCACTCGTTTTCAAAAATCCAAGCGAACGTGTAAACTTCTTGCTGCGCCGCCCGCCGCCCGCCGCGTGTGCGTGCACACTTTTTATTTAATTGGAAATTGCGTATACGCCACCGGTAATGAGCCCATTGTGGGGGCTGCGCTTAGCGGGTAGCAAGTAGTTGCCATTATTGTAAATCAATCGTCAGCATCGTTTCCTGCTCTCGTCGTTGCCGTAATTGTGCCCGGTTTATTGCCAACGTCAACGTCAAAGGCAAGAGTCGGCACGGGCACGCAACCCGCGAATGACTCCACATCGGATGACTGGCAGTCGCGGCAGCTTATGTAATATTCATGAAGCCGAGCGCCACCCCTCGCAGCGACAGACAAACGAGGCGGCCGCTAATTGCAGTCAAAGGCTGCTTTAAATTTTGCCCGGCGAAAAAGTCGAGGCCCTGCGATTGGCAACTGGAGGTGCCCGGTGGGTCGACTTGCTGGCTGATTAAAACGCTGCGTTTGTAATGAGTTAATTAAGTTTTTGCCATCGTTTCGCTCACTCAGTGTCGTTGTCTTGCCAGTGCCACACACACTGGCACCTGGGCGGGCGAGGGGGTGGGGGACGGGACACGGAAACACGTGAACATAAATTAATCATAAATCTCGTTGCTGGATGTGCTGGGGATACAAGTGTTTTGTATATTTACAGAGCGCTAACTACCTCCAGCCAGCGATGCAGAGTGGAGTGTGCGAGTCACTTGGACTTGGGACTGGCAGCCAAACTGTGTCAGCCACGCCCACTTGTACCGTTTGATTAAAGACGGAAGCTACTACTCTATGGGCGTGCGTGTGTGTGTGTGTGTGTGTGTGGGCTTTATTCACCTTTGCCTCAAGTCTTTGGAACGTTGTTGGCTGTTGCTGCCATTTGTTGGTTTTAGTTGCCGTCGCTTTAGTTGTTGTAAATTTTATGTTATCCGTTTTCATTGTTTGTATGCCTTTATTTATGTGTCGACTCGTCGACGACCGTCCCAGCGCCGGCATTTTGGTGTGTGCGAGTGAACTGATTTGCCGTTGTTATTTATGCGTTTGTGCTAAGCCTTATTTCCTGTTTGTCTTACATAAGCTGCAACGCTTAATTACACGCAGCTAACGAGCCAACGACATCAAAGTGAAGGCAACTGAATTGGAGTCATCTTATGATGGGAAAAGGTTCAGATTGTTAACATTTAAGTTGCCAGTTCACCTATCTAAGTTCTGATTGCAGACAACTCAAGAATCTTCAGTTAGCTGCCAGTTGGCAGGCAACAAACTCATGAGATATAAGATTTGCTTTAAGTAGAAACACCAAAGAGTGTGCACGCTTAACAGAAGCCAAGTATCATTTGCCCTTGTTTGTAAGTCAATAAGTTGAAACAAATATTTCACTAGGGGGCACATCCGTGCGCAAATTTATTTGCATGTTTGCTCCTATTGAAAAAATCTGGTTTTCCTACATTAATGAAACTTTAAGCAGGAAGAATCTCAATGAAATTAGACAATATAAGCGCACAAATATGGTTTTCAAATTCAAAATTCTACTTTTTTTAGTACCGAAATCGTGAATTTGTTGTTATTTTCATAGAAAATAAGTATATGTGCAAGCTGCTGTTGCTGTGATTTTAGCATCCCGATAGCTTGATAAAGAAAAATGGAATTGATCGTGTGAATTATTCTATAGGCCGTTTTAATTCTAGAATGCCACTCGACGCAAAATGCCCGCGAAATGAAAAACTAAATATAAAAAAGAACCCATGTAGTATCCACTCCATGCGAAAGTTGACTACGTATTGCCACTACGTTCTGTTATCAATGACTTAGCGAATAGCGGCTCAAATCGCGCTGACGTATAAAAAGAACGATGCGAAGCGAGTTAAAGCTTATACAATTTCAGATTCCTAGTAAGTTTGGCGGCTCTTGATTATGCTGAAAAGTCTCGAACTTGTTTTATTTCAACTAAGACTAGGACCAAAATCTGAGTAAGCGAAGGAGCGAAGCCCCGATTCACTATGCCCCCTATACTATATGCTATACAGAAATAATAAATAAACAACGAACTGAGACGTATTATGCATACCGTTTTAACTACTGGAAATTTGAATGAGAAACAATACCCTAATAAAACTATTAAAGTTTCAAGTATAGTTAATTGTTTCTCGTCTTCCCGTCATGTGAATTCTATTAAAGGTCCTTCGAGCCGAACATTCGTTAAAGAACGATAGACCCGTTACTCGGTGGAATTAATGTTTAATAGCCTTTGCTTATGTTAATTAACAGAGCAGTAACATTGATGTTATCAAACACTGAAAAGTATGCAACATTTTTGATATCATTAATGCCATTCATTGTCCGATTTTTATGAACATTTCAGAGACTGCAGATATTTTGCACATAAACTACATTGCAAGCTTGATATCTTGACATTTCTTCTTGTTACTTGATCTGCCTGCAGACAATACAAGCTTATATCTAAAATTTGTATAGTTTTTGATATCCACACAGAGAATAAGAAGGATATGGAAAAATACCCATTGAATGATATTCCGTATCCATTTGGGAAGGATAGTCATCAAACGGAGATGAAAAATCATCCCAAGGATGATCCTATTTCATATCTCTTGGATGATTAGTCGTTACTCGAAGAGTAAAGACGTGCAAGTGTATGTAACAGGCAGAAGGACGCATCTCCGACCACATAAAGTATATATATTCTTGATCAGCATCAATAGTTGAGTCGATATAGCCATGTCCGTCTGTCCGTCCGTCGGTCTGTCTGTATGAACACCTAGATCTCAGAGACTAGAAGAGCTAGAGCCAACAATAATAGATGCCAGAGTTAAAAAAACGTTGCCTACTTATATGAGTCGCATGGTTATTAAGGTTATTAAACACTTATTGCCCTGAGTAGCGGGTATTTCGAGGACGGGCAGGATCAACTTATTTTTATTTTTTATTTTGTAACTTCTGTTTCCCTTTTTTCTATTCAATGGGGATCTATACCGCATTTTGTACCATTTTCACTGGCATTGTGCAGTCAGGCATTGGATCTATTCACAATTTGAAGAAGAACATTGGATCGGTTCAATAGTAGATAGTTACCGCTTGTTTCAAAGTTTAGTTTGAAGCCCACAGTCGGCATTCCTGCAGACGCTATCTTTTAAAAACTTAACCACTTTTTGTGTTTTTATACTGTTTTGTACTGTTAAAGATAGTTAGATTGAGCACTAAGTCAGGGCAAACAACTGCACGGAAAAAGAATTGGATATATCCGGGATTGAATCAATGCCAAACGTTGTCAGTCCCGTTGGTCAATCCCGTATTTTTGTTCATTCCAACTACAAATAGGATTGACTTGAACCCGGATATCTGAGATCTGGTGCGACTCTTGCTTGAAATTTTAATCCGATGGTTGAGATTAAAGCAATTTGTGCGTGTGCAACAAGCACTGGATTCGTCTTCAAAATGCAGTTGTAAGCTCAGCCTTGCCAAATCAATCAAGCATGTTTGTCTATTTCGGCCTGGTGACATTCTCAAAAATATCTTTAGATCATCTTTTAGCCGCTTGAATAAATGAATGAATGAAGAACATTCGACTTGGTCAGATAGTCTGCCAGAGATTCCCGGTATCAATGTCAAACTCACCCACCTAGTGGCGCACAAGCGACAACTATATTTTGCATATGGCATTCAGCTAAGATGAATCGAATTATAAATAGGAAATCCGCTTACGAGTGCATACAAATTGTATCACAGTTATATTTAGCTTGGCTCCGAAGTACTGCGCTAAAGCCAATTAGCAAATGTCAGTTGGTTCCGGCTTAGGCTTAGCATTTGAGTGTCTAATAAATTCCCTTGAAAAGTGCAGTGTATCACTTCAGTTCTGGCCCCAGGTGGAGGCCACTTGGCGCTTTCATTTAAAAACCCAAAACTAAACATGCATTTATTAAGCTGCCCAACTAGTTCCAATCGATATCCCATTTCATAAATTATTAGCCAGGTAATATGACATGCAATTTCATATTGGCACGCTGACCGCATGGCGTATGCGTAATGCCAAATTATGAACTCGCACTGCGACCAAAATGGCACTGCATTAAAGCTAAAAGCGTTTAGCGGCTGGCTTTCAAAAAAAAAAAACCACCGACTGCTGACCGACTGCTGGGACTGCCCGCTGTCGCCCGAAAGCCCCAAAACAGGCAAAACAATTTGACGCCAGCAACCGCAAAGCATGTAGTTCGCCCAGGACCCGCCCACAGTTTAGCCCAAAAAATTGATGAATATGTAAGCAAATACCCACGACTAGCACGCAGCAGGGTGGTGTGGTGCAAAAAAGGATCAAAGTCCCGAGGCGCGTTAATTTTCCCCAGACGTCAGCAGGAAAAAAGCCGGTCGCATATGCCGCAGCCACAAAATTATATTGAAATGTTAATAATCCAGTTGCTTAGACGTGCTGGCTGGCTGGCTGGCTCTCCCCTCGCCCCCGGACAAAAGGGACAGCCCAACTGCAAAAAGGATGTTTACATGGAGATTTGTATGCCGTTGACTTATGACTTTGATCAATGGCCGGGCGCCCCAATCAATTGGGCACGGATTTGGGTGCCTTGGAGAGAATCGCTTTGGCCCGCAATTTGGCAGTGCGGTTATCCTTGGGCGGGCGGGGGCAGATTTGGCCAAATTAAATTTGCTGGGCGCAAATCAGCTCGCATTATAAAGTATAATGTGCTTTTAATTCCATTCATTTGCATTCAGGACTTGGCAGAATGCAGAATGAAACTGGGAAGAAAGATCTAATTAGCGTTGGCCAGCGCAGCAGTCGAGCGGAGAACTGGCGTCAACTTAAAGCAAACTTTCCACTTTAATTTCAACTTAATTACACCACGCCCCCAGGCCGCCCCGCGCCCCACCCCCGGCCGCGCAGAACTGCAGATGCAGCAACTCGTGTTGTTGTCGTAGTTAAAACTGAAAGCCAATCAACTTGACTGTCTAATGAAACTGCAGCCACTTTAAGGCAGCTGAACTTTACTTTCGTTTCGGGAAGCTGGCAGCAGCCCGCCATTGTCGCCCGTTAGACGTCGCCCGGGCTGATGATAATGCTGATTTTTAATGTTGATTACCGCAGAAGCGGCAGAAGCCGAGCAGCGGCTGACAGACAGGTTGGCGGGCACCCACAACAGCAGCGTTAAACAGGCAGCCAGGCAACATTTCCGCCCGTGTGCGTGGGACTTAAGTTGGCACTTAAATCAGGCAGTGGCGGGGTGGTGAGAGGGAGGGGGAGAGGGATAGGGAGAGGGGTTTTCCGTTTCCAACCAGAGATCAAATGAAAATTTCATTGTCTTGTGCCACGAATGTCATGGGGAATTCACGTAGCAACCTTTTCGTGCTTCTGCCGCAGAAACTTGCACTATTCTTGGCTACTTTTTGTGTGACTGTGTGTGTGTGTGTGTGTCGCTGTTGTTGTTCTCTCTCTCTCTCTCCCTCCCGCTCTAACGTGTAAAACAATGACTCATTAAGACTCATCTAAATTCTAATGAGATTCAGCAACTATTAAAAACAAAACATGACAGCGGCAACAGCAAAGGGTTGCTGCCCTGGGCAACTCTTCCACATCCCCACCACCTCTGCCCACAGCACGCTCCTTATCATCATTCAACCCCTAAGGGCTGGGGGCTCGTATTTTGTGCTGATTTTGCTCACTTAAAGTCTTGGGCCACAAAATTTAAATCATTTGTATGCAAGTCGTCGGCGTTGCCTTTAAACAAATGTCAATAATTTGATTTAAATTTGGCACAGCCAAACGGAGTCTGTACTATGGGAAATTTTACACCGTTTTGTGGGCAAAAAGGGGGAAATGTTGATATGCCAGAAATTTCCATGCTCGCAGTAAAAATCTGCATAAATATCAGGAATTGAACCGAACCGAACCGCTCATTGCAACTGATAAACCGAAACAGCCTAGCGAAAACCTTCGTTTGTTTGTTTATATGTTGAGTTCCATATAGCATTCAAGCCTTCTAGAGTAGAAGATCGCTGCAGTTTCCAAACCCCGTTCCAAGAAAGAAAGAAGACGCGAATCACTTTCCGTTTTGATCAAACTTCTTTTCGTTTATTTTACCTTTCTTGGAGTCGTGGATTCCTGGCCGTTTTAGTCCCAGTCAGCCCTTTCCCTGTCTTACTTGGCGTTGTTGGATTAGTTCTCGTATTCTGTCAACTTTCCTCTACGACCTAACCTGTTTTCAGGCGAGGATCACTTCCTGCTGTAGACCTCTTCCTATTCTCTGTATGCCTGCCTTTTCACACACCCAAACCAGTAGCGTGAGTGAGACCTTATACCCTCACCTGACCATATTACTGGCTAATTCACATTCCGAGAGCCTTAAACCTCAGGTGTCTCAGAACTTCTTTACCAATTTCTTGCTAAAAGATCATAGAACTGACTGAGATATATACCCCGGTCAAGGAGCTTCCTTACATTATAATACATCAAAATGTTTGCTGTTTCCCACCTTGATACCTTCAATAGTTCAAAGTAAGAAGAGATTTGAGCACACTTTAGAATGTTAGACTAAAGACAGGTTTAGGATTCGGTTAAACTAAGGACGATCCTTGGGTAAAAAGAAGTTGATGATATTTCATTTCGATTTTGCCGCAATTTCAATAGTCCAAGATAAGTCTTTTCGAACCGATGAAGCTAAGTCTGTACGATATACCCAAAAAGAAGGTAATTATGAGTTGGTTAATTATGAAGTTAAGGGCAAGTCAAGCACAGAAATGATTCATAAAACGTTGCCTCACCTTGGAAAGTTTTTTCAAAAAACCCATTTTCGAGTAGATTAAAGGGCACATCCTGACTTTATGCCAAGGCTTGAGATTTGTCAAAATTAAAGACAATCCTTAAACAAAAAAACTGTAAATCTTTGAAAATAGTTTTCAAAAGAGTTAAGGGCTGATATTCTGGGGCTTATGGGCGAGCTTAGAACAGAAGCTTACAAAATTAAGCTTCAAGGCTGCAACTCATTTCCTGGCGGCGAAAAAATGCGTAAAATGTACCCATAGTGCTTCGTGAGAGGGCAACGTATAGGGTTAGGTGCCAGAGAGGTCCTTTGCTTATAATACAATCAAAGGCTCACACGTTGCCCGGGCATGGTTCTATTCTGGTTTGCTGATCGCGTGCAAATTTCGCATTTAAATGCCAGTCATAGGCGCTTGTTTTCCAATTTCGAACGATTGCGAGGAGCTGGTGGCAACCGCCCCGCCTCCCCCATTGTTGCCATTTGCATTTACTGTGTTGACAATTGTGCGAAAAGACAATGCAGCAGTGGAGACGGAGACGGCAAATTTGCGTAACACCAAAACGAAAACGAGGCAGACCAGCCCGGGCGTAGCTCAAAGAATGCATTCAAGTTCTCCCAAGGCGAGCAAACGAACATGTTGCCTTATAAATTAGAAAGCACACACACACACACACACACACAAGCACAAACATAGGGAAAATGAAATGAAAATTGCGTATGTTTGTCTTTGAACTCAGTTCGGCACAAGCGAAAGCGTTTGGGCAAAAAGGAAAGCCGAGAATTTGGTTGGTTTTCTCTCCCCAACCCCAAAACAGGCAACAACATTTTACGCTTCACGGGTATTGTGTTGTTGCTAGCACATGTTAAAACTCAGCGCCACGCAGGTAAATACCCTGCCACTCGCCCCGCCACTCCCCGCTCAACTATTTCGCCAGCGCCTCATGCAATCTGCATATTTGTCGGCCGCCACGAAATGTAAAGCAACTAAAAACCTGGGTCAAATTGCGGTTACCGCTTTTTTTTTGTCGCCCCATCTCTCTCCCGCCCACTTGTTGTTGTCGTCTCTGTCCCTTTTGGTTAGTGTTGTGCTAGGTGTTGATATATCCACACTGTCGGGGTTTAGGTTTAGGTTTCATTTTCAGGTGGCGCCTAAAATGTTGCCATGCTTTTTTTTTAAGGTTGCCGGGGCCGTGACATGACTTGTACACATGCGTTTAACTGGCAGTGGGATAGGTTTTTGGGAACGGATTCAGGTTCGAGTTCGGGCTCATAGCTAGGCGTTGGCTAGTGAATTGTTGGAGAGTTGGCTGTGCAGAGCTGGTGGATGGGGTGGAACAGCCGTTGAGTGACTTCATTTAGTTTCACACGTTTACAGCTAATTAATTTTAATGCCAATTTGGAAGGAGCAAAAGTGTTGAGTGAACTACATGAGGTCAGTCTGGCGTTGATTTCGTAAAAAAAAAGAGCGAAGGGGTGAGTATGTGGAACTAGAGAAGGGTGCGGGCTGACCTCCCCGCTCCATCCGATCCGCAATATGATTAGCTCAGCTTAAAGTTTAAACATAATCTGAAATTATACCGTAGACAACCTCATATTGACTTTAAGAACTTCTGTACCACTGCAGAACATGGTTTGAATCTGAATCAACAATTTGGATTGGTTCAACAGCTTCACTCTTAATGGTAAATTACCAGCTTGGCAACTAGGTCCAGTATATTGAAGGGTTGGTCGTGATTTGAGATGATTTCCGTGAGCTGAACCATCCACCACGTCTACATTTTTGCTAATTTGTGCATAAAGCTGCTTAAAAGGCAGACATTGACCTTCTTATGGTTTGTTTTAATTAGCACATTTTCTTTTGTGTTGATTAACTTTAATTTTATCGTAAATTACTCTTTGTTAGCTTTAAAATGATATATCCCAAATATTTCTGAGATTTTTTTAAGCGAAGATATTCTCTTTTTCGTACTTGCTCTCAAAATTACCTAATTTTGCACCGCCCATAGATATGCAATGGTTTCAATACAAATCAATTCTGCATAGCATATTTTTGGGCATAAGACAAATTAGTAGATTTTAGCAAAGGTATTCAAAATGTTATATCTTCGTTTAAGAAAACCGCAGAGTTGTTTGGCACAGTTTGTTTCAAAGCTTAGAAGAAATACCTTGCGTTATAACAAAAAGAGTTTAAATAATAATACTATTAGGTTTCCCATAATACGTCTACTAAAAGGCTCAAATAAGCTCAAATTGGTACAAATATTTTTTTCTGCAAGTTTTTTCGGCAACAGATTCAGTTTCAAATCAATTAGTATCACAACTAAGCCTTCAATCTACTGAAAAAAGTCAAATTTATATGAATTATGTTTGATACCAGCTACAAGACTTAGCTATTTATTTCGTCAAATATTAATTCTACTCTATCGAGCAGTTATATAATGGTATTTTCTTTACGCTTTTCAATGGACTAGGCTTAGTTTATGAACTATTGGTTGAGTTCACAAAGCGAAATCTTTATAGAAACCTAAGGTACTCAGCTTTATCCCAAGCAAATGATTTGCCAATGTTTAAAAACTATCATAAAAGCTCATTTAAAGTACCTCAGCCAAATTGATATATGTGCACAATATTTTCTGGCTAATTCTTATAAACCAATAATGGTAGATTGGTTTTGAGTGTACGCTTTCAGGCTTTTCAAGTTGTATTCCCAAATGTTAACATCTTATCACCTGTCAACCAGTCAAGCTTCTCATAGAAATTTGATATTTGTGCATAATATGCTATTTGTCAACGTCAACATTGACTGCAATTGCTTCGACAACATATTCAAGTGGTGTGTAAACAGTTTTAGATATAAATAAAACAATCCTGGTTATTTAAAGTGACAAACTCTTTTTTCGCTTAAAAAGCCACGTAGATAAGAGCTCTTCCTTGAAGAGCATACCCAGTAGTTGCCATTCTTTTGCTCGTATTGAACACACTCGCTCTCGAGAACCATTCAACGCATTCACTATAACTTTACAGTTATTTGGCAAATGTCATTGATGCTGTATTAAAAAGTTTTTGGCGTCTGTTGTTTGTCAGCATGGAATGGGGAAACAATGAAAGATCGAACTCGTCGAAATCCACTGCGCAAGCAGAAAGTCATGTCTCGTGGGATGAATATCAATAAGGACAGCATGTCGTTTGTTGCATTGAACCGGATGCAATGCAAAAGCGATATTTGGTAAATAGAATTATTTTTAAACTCAAAGTGTAATTTGTGCAAAACTATGTTATAGAAAGAAGGATCCTATCCAAGCCTATAAGGCATACACATTCAAGATCAACATCAACAGCTTGTGGACAAATTTTGAACTCTTTGAACCTATATTGACCTATATTAATATATTTTGACCCCTTTTGCTCTTAGTGTCAAAAAATTTGTTCAAATGTGGCTCGAAAGCTTTGTTAAATTACTCATACGCAGTGTTGCCGTTTTCCATATATTTGTTTAACTTCACAAAAAGTCGCCGTTGCCTCAGACTACAAAACTGTTTAGAATATCAGATATTAATGAAGAACACAAAGTTATGAATTTCAAAAGATATCCACAATTGAAAGGTGCCAAAGTTTTCCTTGACAAATATGGATTTGATAAACTTGTCGTATGAGTAATTATTTTGAAAGCTGAACATTTATTAATTATTTTTTATTTTCAACAAATATTACATTAGATTCAAAGATTTGAGATCCCCTCGAATGCACATATATCAATTTTCCTCTAAATTTCAAACACAATTCAAAGTTTTGTCAAAGTAATCTTTAAACTGGAGTAGCCATCGAAGACTCTGCTGCTGACTCTGCATCCGTCAATGGTAACGAGAAGAACGCGAAATTCAAATTCAAAACTCGTCACTGAATGAAATGTTTCCCCGCCTCCCCTCTCCCAGCTGTCTATGTAAGCGTTGCCCTGCGACCCCAGCCCTTCATTTTGCTGCTGCCCTTTTTTGTTTTTGGGTAGTTTTTACTTTTGCCAGTTGCGCAGCTGCTGCACTTTATTTCAGTCAGTTGCTTTCTGTTTTTATGCACTGTTTTTTTTTTTTGCTTTTTTTTTTGTGTACTTTGGCGGACACGGGGGGAGCGCTGGCCTCTCCCAGTGGCTTGTTTTTTCCATGTGCGCTTTTGTGTGCAAGTGCGGTCATTTAATTTCGATTTGTGTTTTAGATTGTTTTGCGTTGCATTTGTTGATTTTTGCCATTTAAATAGAAATTTTTATTTTGTACACGTTCCCGGCCAGGGCCACGGCAGCGTCGCCAGTTTTTGCCGCCGTTTCTCGTCCTTTTTATTAACGCATGTCCATGGGGCATTGCCAACGCGAGCCTGGCAAATTGGATTTCTTTTTTCGGACATTTGAGACTGACGAGCGACCGGCTGGGACGGCCGGCATCAGCCGGGCCCTAAAACTGGAAGTATGTACATTGTACAGACGTATGAACGTTGCGATTGCGGCCACCGCAGCCGTCGTTTCTATTGGCTACGCGCATTCATAAGAGCGGAAATTTAATCTATGCCCCAGCCGTGTCGCTCTCATTTTTTGTCAATTTAAGGCTGCCGGCAAATGCCATCAACTCGAAATGTTCGTTAAATATTTAAATTGGCGCAAAGCTAATGAAATAAATCCATTGTGGAAGCGATGCGCAGTGCGGATTCCCCAGTGATTTGATTTGGTTCGCATGGAGATGGAGCTGCTATTTTTGAAACTTTTGACAAAATTGCTTAACGCCACGTCATCAGCGAGAGGACAGAGGCTGACAGTGGAGACAGTTGACTGCAAATACATGGGGAAATCGATGGGAGGCCGCCAAGCCTTTGTCTGGGAGTTAACGTGCGTCTTAATATCTAAATTTAAGATCCCTTAAAATCTATTTATAAACTCGCAGTGGGTAACATTGCAAACAAGGGCCGAAGCGTAATCACTTGAATGGTATTTAGGGATGTTCAGACAAGTTATGCCTGTTAGTCTTCATTTTCATTCAATCGTTACACAACTTTTTGTGTACCTTTTTTCCATTCCAGTTCAAATAAGGACAACAGTGTTGCTAGGGTTAAGATAAGAGGTAGTTTTATTAAGTAACCTGAACAGAAACCAAATGCTTTCTAATTTTGAAAGGCTAAGTTGAAGCACTCAAATAGATTCGAATTTTAGTTCCGGCTTTTTAAAATTCAGACAAGAAGTAATCCAGCAAAGTGCATCAACGAAAAATATAAATTTGCACAGCTACCGTAACTTTGAGTTGGCCAAAATAGAACATAGAATCATATATAGTCTGGTCAGATGAGCTAGGTAAGCATATCAGCTATATTAATTCCAAAGGATATTAACTCCAAAGGACCGATTTCTCATCTTTAACAGAGCTTATACAATTCGGATAATGTTCATTATCGATTCAAAACCTTATGAGACACTACTCGGCACTCGATTCGAAGAAGTCGATACTCAGTACTCGATTTTCAGTACTCTATTCTAAGTACTTAATACTAATCAGTCGATATTAAGAACTTATAACTAAGCTTTCGGTACTACGTGGTTAATACTATGTACAGGGTTGCCCATATTCGACGGACCCATGTTTTTTTTAAAAAAATCAAAGAAAAAAATAAAAATTTGGCGGTTGGCAATCTTAATCATTTAATTTGTTTCAAGTAGATTTGTTTACATCAATTTTTGAATATGATATCTCTCAAATGGCCGCCTCTGGCGTTGATGGCGTATTGTGCCCTTTTTGCAGCATTTTCCATCGTTTTCGCCAACATTTCGGCCGGAATAGCGGCTATTTCTTCACGAATTTTGTCCTTGAGCTCTTCTACGGTCCTTGGCTTGTTAACGTAAACCTTTGACTTCAAATATCCCCACAAGAAGAAGTCAGGCGGCGTCAAATCGGGCGAACGCGGTGGCCAGTCCAAATCACCACTTTTCGACATCAAACGGCCCGGAAACAATTTCTTCAGAAAATCGATTGTTATTCGACTTGGGTGCGGTGGAGCGCCGTCTTGTTGAAACCAGAACTGCCTCATACGCTTTCGACGAATAATTGGCATCACAAAATTGGTCATCATGTCGCGATAACGCTCCTGGTTGATGGTAACAGCATGGCCATTTTCATTTTGGAAGAAAAACGGCCCAATGACCGTTTTCGCACTAACGCCGCACCAAACTGTGACTTTTTCGTCATGAAGAGGCACTTCTTGAATCTCCTGAGGATTTTCAGTGGCGTAAATACGGCAATTTTGCTTATTTACGGTCCCATTCAATTTGAAATGAAATGAAATGAAATTTTTTAAAAGCACGTTGAGTTTTTACAATTGACTTGTTCTGTTAAATGTAAATTTCAACTATTTCAGAGCGCTCGCGTGGCGTGTATTGTTCCATGGTAAAAATCTGCTTGGACTGAAGCTTCAAACGCGGTATGTCATTAAGCGATCTGACATCTCTGTCAAAAGTTATGGCGTTGCTAGATGGGTCCGTCGAATATGGACAACCCTGTACTTACTAGACATTTCTAAGTACTAAGTTTGCGATGCTCCGTTCTCAATTTTTACTACTGAGTCTAGGTACGCGGGTCTCAGTATTCTGTACTCTGTATTCAATACTTAACTCTAACTAATCCATTCTTAGTACTCGGTATTCTGTATTCGATACTCAGAACTCCATATTTAGCAGTATATTCCAAGTACTCTATACTAATTACTCAATTCTAAGCTATCGGTAATAAGTGGTCAATACTAAGTACTTGATAATTATTATTTATTGCCATAATATCTAAGCATAACTAAGTACTAATTACTCTTAACTCTATAGATGCTCAGTACTCAATACTCAGCACTAGATTTTATGTAAATGAAACTCAATGCTTAAATCTCAATTCTCACTATTGGTCCGGAGTACTCGATTGACTGTATTCAGTTTTCAGTACACAGTATTCCATAATCAGTATTCAATACTCAGTAGTCGCGTCTAATTTATTGATATTCAATATTCGATACACAGAACTCGATACTCAGAACTCAATACTCAGTATTTGCAAATCAGTATTCCATATATTTAAGCACTTTGATAAAAAAAAAGAGCGCATCGAGAAAAAGAATGCATTTGGTCAATACTTTTTAAATGTCTATCAAGGATCAAATGAACTATTTCAACGACCGCTTGCATATCCTTCAAAAGTACTTGGTGTTTTACATTTGATGTTATCCTCTACTTTCACAACCAGACTTTGACATCCTCTACTTTCACAACCAGACTTTGGCATAATTTTCTTCCTCCCAAGTGGTTCTATATCAAACTTTTTCGTGCATTTTCAGCCACATCGAAAAAGAAATTTCGCCATTTTTCATTCATGTGGGGGGTGAGAATTTACTGGAGTCTCTTTACTCAATTGATCACACACTTCCTCCTTAGTTCATCCTATTGTAGTTTTATTGAACAGTGTATTAAATTATCTTGGCGTACTTAACATATTTCAGACTTCTTTGCAAAATGTTTTACCGACAACCTCTCACTCCGGCAGTTCAAACCTATCTCCTTCGCTGTTCTGCTTGATCGCTCTGTCTGCTCATTCTTGCGTTCTCAAGCTAAAACACTAGGGATATTCTTGCAATATCGATATTTTGGAAAAAGATAGCAATTGCTTAAGAATAGTTTTGTCATTAAGGTAACTGGGATTCTAAAACTGGGATCAAAGATCCAAGCCGCAACACAAAATATCAACGCGGCAAATCTCTGAAATTCTAGAAATTCTATTCTAAACCCTGCAGTTCTCCGTTTCAGTACTGAATTTTTCAGGGCTGATTCAGATTCAGATGATTTAATGCCTGAATTCAGGCATGTTTTAGTACTTCCCATGAAACTCACCCATGAGTTCAGTCCTGAAATTATGCCTAAAATCAGCAGAGGTCATGACGTAGTAGGACATGCCTGTGTTTAATTCAAGGCTAAAACTCATATAAAGGATGCCATGAATTCAGTACCAGCCCTTCTATTTCAGGGCTGATTCAGCTATGATTCAGGTCTGAGCCGAACTGAAGGGAACCTTCTCCCGCTTGCTTAAGCTTAGAAAAGTCTAAGGTTCCGTTCTTAGATCGATTGCTTCACCTAACAAACCTAACGTATTGGTTCCAAGCTTGGTTCAACAGAATTTAGATGGTGGTGAAATTTTTTGGTGAAAAAAATAAGACATATATTTGAATATTTGAAGCTTTTTAAAATATAGGAATAATTAAAAAACTTATCAAATTTCCTCTGGACTTTTACAAGCAGCATCGCTTCGGCATGCTAACAATTAAGAAGGTCCGGTTCGGTCAATATAATGGACCGGAAAACCGAATCGTTTCTCAGGCCCAGATTACAGCATTGCAAAGAAAATGATTAAAAGATGTATAAGTCCCGATAAATATCATAAAAAATATTCGATATATCCGAACAAAATTCGATAGCGTTATATCGATATATTTTAATTTAACGGATTCGTAAAGTTGAATCAAAAATATTACAAAAAAAATATTCGATAGCCGATAAATCGCGTAAGAAAAATATTCGATAATGGTATATCGTATATCATGGACAAAAATATCGATAGCATTTCAGGCGTACCGTTGTGCCATCACGCTCGCTGGCTGCTTAAATACTACTTATATTGAATGGCTTAAAAGTACTCAACATATTTCTGGCATTTTGCCTAAATACGAACGCTTGTAATTCTCAAGTAGGAATTCCCTAAAGGAAAAAATAAAAGGGGCTAATTGAAATTTGCATTTTAAATATGTTTTTAGTCAATTTGAAATGCTTTGTAATTAATTTGAATACAAACAAGAAAGAAAGTCGGTCAAGCCCGACTATAACATACTCTGTACCAAGAAATTTTGTCTTTTGATCATAACTCGAAAACCGTTCATCCGATCTTCTTCATTCCTTTGGCGGATCGATAAGTTATTCTAATAACTAAATATGTCCAGAAGGAACAAGCCATCTATCTTCAAAACTGTGGGAGATATGACGTTTTTTCTAAATTGCGGGGGCGGGAGGGGGCGTGGCCAAAATTGAAAATAAACTTGATCTGCCTGCAGACATAAGAAGCATATGTCCCATATACGTCAAACCTCTTTCTCTTACCATCTCTGAGATCTGTGCGTTCATACGGACAGACGGACAGACGGACATGGCTATATCGACTCGGCTGTTGATGCTGATCAAGAATATATATACTTTATGGGGTCGGAGATGCTTCCTTCTGGATGTTACATACTTTTGCACAAACTTATAATACTCTATGTACCTACGGTACAGAGTATAAAAATCAATTATGATTGCCGATTTTTCCCCTGAGTGTTTAAGTAAAGAGCTTTTCATTCAGCGTTCCTAAATGCAAGGCTTAGACCTTAGTTGTTGATTTATTTTCAGCTAATCGCACTCTCTCTTTCAAAGTTCTCTTTTCTCAAAAAGGATTCCATGTCTGGGTATAGAAATTAGCTGACGAACATGAACCATTTTTCTGCTTAAAGTTGCCACAACTTTTCCCACTGTCTGCCAGTTTCAGTTGGCATGCGGCACACGTAGCATCTTGCTTTAAATGGTTAAATAGGAGTAAGCACGCCAAAAATCAACAACAACAACAACAACAACAACTACAATTCGGTACAAGCACACAGACATACACACAAAATTGGCATAAATAAGTAAAACCGGCAGCACCGGCAGCGACTTTGGCTACGGCGGTCTCTTGGTCTGGGTCTCAGTCTCAGTTCGCCATATTGCGCATATAGCTTTTACTTTTGCCTTATGCGTGAGGGCACCTACTTACGTGTGTGTGTGTGTGTGTATATTTACTCAACTGCTATACCCAAAGCGCACTTGAGTGTGTATCATCATCAACATCAGCTGCTCTTCAGCCCAAACCCAAGTCGGTTGCCGAGTGCTGCGAGTTGCCGCAAGCGCTAAAGATACAAAGCTACAGATACACTCCAAAGAGCCGGGTGAGTGTGTGTGTGAGTGTGTGTGTGTGTGACCACTACAGTGACAGTATCTTTGGATGCTTAACAGCATTACGAGCGGAGCCCTGCCACCCGTTTGCCTGCCTGCAATTTGACTTGACTTTTACGTATCGTCAAGTACTTTTCTGGTTTTGCCCACTCGAGGGACATTTGTCAGTCAAGAGACAAATTTAATTTTTGCTATTTTTCGTCCAAAGAGCATGTTGGGCAGGGCGGGGGGCGATGTCTGCGCTTAGATATGAATTGCAATGAAAGTCATAGTCAGCATGTGTGACGAGATGGGTTTTTGTGTCTGGCCCGTTGGCCTGTTGGCCTGCTCCGCTTTTGGCCTTTAATATGCAGCCAACATTGGCGCACGCAGAGTGCGTAATTTTATTACAACTGCCAAAGTTGCACGATGCAGCAACTGGAATGAAATGAATGGGTCGAAACTATTTGGGGATGCCAAGTTCCCTCCCTTTGTGTGTGTGTGTGTGTGCAATGCACAGAATTCATTTCGCATTGAAATTGCTGTTCAGAGAGCAATTAGCTGAAATTATTGTTGCTACGTGTGCGTCGTCACTCGAGCCGGGCCGGCAAGGATGGCCATTATTTAGCTACCCCTCCGAGCAAAAAATGCTGATTTGCGGTTTGCAAATGCCCAGCCAGCCAGCCACCCAACCACACACAGACAGACGAACAGACGGACAGACACACCATTCACAATAATTTACTGAGGCTGAAGCCCCGCATCAGCCACACGGACAGAAAAAACTGGGAAGCAACTCGAGACGAAGCAGAATTATGCCAAAACAAATCAAGCAAATGAAAATATCACAGCCACAAAATCAAGACACAGCACACCCAGAGCCTACACAGAGTGATACTCGGTCGGGGGAGAAAGTGGGGCAGTGCCACAAATGCTGTGCTTAATAGGCATCAGCTGGGTATTAAGTTGTTGTTTTTCTCATCGACGTCCTCGCCGACTCCTTTGCAGGCGCTTTGGCAGCATGACAACCTTTTTTTTACCAACATTTTGACAAGCGCTTGCCCTGGCGCTAGGCCGCCCCTCATTTGGGTTTTCTTTCCTTTGTCGCCCGAATTCAACAAACAATTTGCGGAATGCCATTAGCTGACGCCCACTGTGGAAATTATCTCGTTCGCCGGTGCGGGGGAGCTGCGAGCGGGGAATTCAATCACATCAACTTTTGTTGAATTCGTCGCCGCAACAACAAATAGGTAATAACAAGTTGAGGCAGCGGCACAAAGAAGCCAAATGCGAGCGACGAAAGAGTGTCGCTAATGGAATGAGTGCACGAGATTAGGTGGGACGAAGCTGGATGGAAAGTGGGGATTTCAAAGGTGCGGGATTGTCTTTAATCAGCCACTTTTCATTTTCAAAGACTGTTCCCTCTTTGTCAGCACAAACATAATTAATTGGCGAAAGATTTTACCGCGGCAACCCGAGCATATTTCATCTAGTAACCACATAAGCTCGAAAACCAAGCTTCGGATGTGGAGCAATAGATTTGATTATGAAGGAAAGGATTTGCTTATAGTCTTCGGTATGACTTCAATGATTGCTAGATTCAAATGTGAAAGGTTGATCTACTAACTAAATCAGCGGTGGGCATTCAATTTGAGCTTGCAGGCAGAAACAACTCTTAGAGGAGAGACAAAAGGTGGGCAAGCGGACATCGATATAATCCAGCGATGTTCTCCCAGGGGCCGAACACTTTCGGTAGTTCACGCCGAATGCTTGCCGAAGTAATGCTTCGGAGAGAGACAGAGAGCGCCAGAGAGCCTCTCTTCTTCAACATCGCTGATATAATCTCAATCGCTCACACTACACCTGGGTGTGCTACGAGCTGGAGCCGTGTGTCTATGCTGATTGCATTTATTGTTTCAATTATCATCGAAGTCAAATAAAAGAGGGAATTTTTTGGAAAAACTGGAGCCCACCGCTGATCTATATATAGAACTCTGTTTCATAAACGGCTCCTTACTCTGCGTGTCCCTTTAAAGTGCCTCAAGTAAGCACTTTTCACAGTGTGCGGATCTTGATTCAATATGAGTTCGATACCACTAAGTCATTCATTAACTTTCATCAAGAATTTTTAATGTCAAAATATCGATAAGAATGAAAATTCTAGATCCAAGGGCAAAATTCTTGGTCCTAGTATGCATTTTTAATGCAATTTTTCTTTATCCAAGAGCTTTAATACTTGAACCAAGTACAAAACATTGTCAAATAAAGTGGGAAAATTCTTAAATCAAGTGCTTAGCGTACTCAAATGCAAGTTTTGTCATTCTTAAATCAAGATTTTACCAAGAGCTAAGCAGGTTCATGACTGAGATCGTTTAATCTTGAACCAAGAGCTGCACTAATTCAAATGTATGTTTGCCCAATGGTTGGACGCCGATAAGGTCCTATAAGGTGCGCATGGGCTTCAAAGTTTCCTAAAATATGACGTATACGACACGTTGCCTCATCGAAACACCGTCAACACTTTCTCCGTTTTATTTAAGAAGATATCAAATTTGAATTTATTTGATTAGCGGAAAAAAATGGAGCAGCATCTCGTTTTCATCCAAGAGGTGCGTTCTATCCATGCTGTTACAGGGGACGAAATGCTTGAGTCTGACCATTTCGGAAAGTGCGACTAACGTGGCTCGCAGGTTGGAATCCCCCCTGAGCGGATTCAGCCATTCCTGGACATGTTTAATTGTCCTCATCAAAGTTTAGGAATGATCAGCAGGGAACTGAAAAAATCACCTTTTTCTTGATTTCATCATACACAAAAAATTCCACTCACAATTAATCAATCAACAAAGCATGCCGTTGAGTTAACTCGTTGTCATACCAGAGAACGCTTCAATCGGTTGAGTATGAGCGTACGAGTCGACAATAATTGTGTTCATTTATTCACTCAATGAAACTCAGCCAAATACACATCATTTCGGCCACAGCTTCGTGCGGTTGAGTGAACTTGAGCTGATTGAATATGTTTGCACGTAAATCGCCTCTCTTGTTCACCAATACAAACACAATTTTTTGTTCTCTCCATTTGGGATTCCCAGCTAAAAATGACAAAGCAAACTCGCTCCCTCTCTCTCTCTCTCTCATTCATCTGTGTCAGCAGCACAGTGAGCAGCGCTGTATTAGCGTATGTTAAATCCTCATACGAGGTAATGAACCCAATTTCTTTGTTGAGTCAAACGAACAAACACCCGAATCGAGCAGATTGAAGATGAGCATGATTGTAATCAGAGCGCCAACTAGGGGTGATGTTTTTGAATGAACAAAACTGAATAGAGAATATGTGTGAGTGAGCAAGATGAACGTTTGAACGCAAAGACATGTTGATTCGGGTGTTGATTATTTATGATCGTTTTGCAATCACCCGAAGCCGTTCTCTGATGATCAGAAGGACGCTGGTCTATCGATAAGCAACCGTGATGCGCAGTACTTCAGCTTGAGTTCAGTACGGAAAGAACTGGGTTTTTCGAAGAAATAACCAGCGCAGAATAGTAGATATACTTTAATATTGCCTTGGTCATATATACAGTATTTATTTCGACGGTCATGCCACTTTGTCAAATGTTGTGACTTCAAACCAAGTCTACGCCAACTACTTTGAAATAAAACGCCAAATTCAGCAACACTATAGCAAACTACACTATACAAAGACTACAGTTGACTTTTTATGAAGCTCAACAAATTTACCTATCTAATTTATCATCTATGGTTGCATGGTGCATTCTTTGAGCTTTTGAATGTAGGGAAAGAAGTTGCCTCTAGCAATCTGCAGGAAGTGCCTGCTTAGGCTTTAAGATTTAAGATAATGATTGTTCGAACTAAGAATGGAAACACAGTGCAACACATTAATCAAACTAAAATCGATGCCCGTATTGCCAAATTCTGTTCAAGTTCAATGATCACGATGTAAGCCCTAGAAGATGTGTACACAGAAAAAAAATGCCGAAATAAAATCAAGTTCAAAAGGATTGAGTTGAACTTTACCTTTGAATTAAAATCTTAAGTTCGAGCCGTACTACATTGAGCTTGACACAAACTCGAAAAGATTGAAACAATCCTGAAAAGCATGTATCAGCATTCGCAAGGCTACGGTCAATCTTGAATCCGTACTTAAAAGTTAAATAATTCTGACTCGAGACTCGAAGTGAGTACGGATACAACATGTCAAAACGAAAGAGCGATAGAAACTGAGAGGCTAAATGGGTGCAAGGTGTTTCATTTTATGTGTCGATTTTTGCTACTATGATGCCTTACAATTCCCAAACAGTCATGAAAAGGAAGCTTAAGTCTATTAAAGTTGGAACCGGAGATATGCAAATAACTAATGACCTCAAGCTGGCAAGAGAGATCAAAAAGGTCGTTAAATAACCTTGCGTGGGGCTCAACAGGGGCATCAACATGAGTCGGAAAGACTCATCAAGGTGATTTTTATGAAAATGATCTTCCAAATGTTGGGTGGGCTTGTTGTAGCCAGCTTATTTGGTTACGCGAAGTATTGAAATGCTGAAATCCAGACTGCATGGCCCAAAGATTTACTTGATTTTTATTTTGCTGTGTGAATAGTTTAGCCCTGCAGGGGTCTCTCTAGTACAGGAATGAAATCAGTAAGCTGGGCTAACTCCAAAGCGAGATTGAGGTGGGACTTAGCCCATAGATAGTTCAATGCAAACCTGCGCTAATCTTAGGAACTTGCAGCATAATTGCGTCCTTGCTAGCTGCGTGCTTTAAGATGCAAAAAAGACCTTACGAATATTCAAGTAGTTTTAGTGAAACGATATTCCTACTCACAGGCAGACATTGTAGCTTTAAAACCTCGTAGCTTACATTTAAGTGGCCTAAGCACTTTAGAATTGTAAGTCGATTTTGAGCTACCAAAGAATCGTATTGTTGGCAAAAACACAGCGAGTGAATCTACTTTAAAAAGCACATCCATTCATAATGAGTTTCCGTTTCCACTCGCGAACCCCCGAACTCTGCTGCTCACCTTTCCCGGGCTGTTTTTTGGCCATTATTTAATGCCGCCTCTTAACATTAACTTACACCCCGAAGTCAACGTACACACACTCGCCCATAAATGTGACCAGATACTGGGGGGCGCCCAGATAATGGTGCCGCGTTTGGCAATAAAATGTGTTTTATGAGCAAATTATGTTTATTAGCGCGTCGAAATGTCAACATTATGCAACACGACCAAGAAACATATTAGCGGCTGACAAGCAGAAAAGTGAAATGCGAAGCCGGGCCTCAGATCAAATGGAGTTGGGTGGCCACCACATAAAGACCATAAAACATAAGATGCAGCCAATTTGGTGAGGTAAGGTAATCTGGAGACTGGAGGCAGACACAAAAGCACCGCAAGCCGAAGCCAAAGTGTTGGTCAAAGTGCAGAAAGCCAAAGGCCAAGGGCTGCTCAATAACAGCCACTGGGGAGCGGGAGTGGGAGCAGCTGCAGGCATTGTAATGCGGTCCTGTCTGTTGTCTACTTTGTGGCAGCAAATATAATTCGATTTGCAAGCAACTCGCACACACACACAGAGAGCACATGATTCGAATATGAAAATCATCGTAAAAATTCCGGAACAAAGGGAGAACACTGAAACTCATATGATGCGCCCTAAGCCCGACAAAGCCAACGAACCAAGCAACAACAAGCAAATTACAACAATATGCCAGTAAACTGCGGGGACAGGGAGCACACAGATGGGTGCAGTCTGGCTGCACGGGGGCATGGCTACATTGTTGCCCCACAGGAAGCGCCGCGATGCATGCTAAAAGTAATGCACAATGACAAACGCCCCCAACCCCCGAGACAGACGGGGCCGGCATATAAAAATAGCGCCGCAGCCAACCGATTGCCAACGACGAGTGGAGTCGACCGACCCACGCAGCGCCAACGCGCATGACGCGGCGCCTGCAACCGCCGGCTGGCTGGATGCCTCACTGGCTGGCCTCCTCGCTGGCGGAAGCTGACGAAATGTTGCCGATGCGCTTTGCTAACGATGTGGCCAAAAACAACACAACGCCTACAACGATGTTGGCAGCAACAAAATTGCAGCTGGCCAACTCGCTTTCTCCTCCACTTTCTTTCTGGCTGGCAATTGCATTATCAGTGTGTGTGTCGGTGGGTGGGTGTTTGGGAGTGGTGAGTGTGTTGGGTTTTTATTTGCCGCCCGTCTTTGTTGCTGTTTTCCATTTCGAGCTTCGGCTGCTTTCCTTTTTCCTTGGCGCTTTTGTTTTTCATTTTTGCCCCCTTCTTTTTTGCGTGCTCGTCGCTCGTCGGCGGTTGGGCGTAAAACTTTTAAATTAGAAATTTTTGTTAGCGGCCACTCCGGGGAGGGGGTGGGGGTGGGACTGGGCGAAGCACTCAATAGTTTTTTACACTTTGTTAGTTGGTTAGTTTTTGTTTTGCACTTGTTGTTGCTGTTGTTGTTGCTGCTGCCGCTGCCGTTATATTGTGGTTTCTATTGGCACTCGCTAGTTGCTATTAATTTTTAATTTTTTTTTATGCTGTTTGCAACATTTTGTGGCATATTTGAAGGCGTTGTGGCCAAAGTTTTTAATGCAATTTGGCAGTGCTCGCCAGGCATCGAATGTTTGGTAAGCAACACAATTCGGTTAACGATCGAATTGGCATACGTTAACGGTTTTAGTCCAAATCGAACGGTGATTAAAACGAGGGGGGGGGGGAAGTACCTGGTGTTAGAGTTCTATGGAGCTTTTGCACAAAATAAGAATAGGAATTGAATGCTGTCTACCATGACAGAAATGAATGAGGCAGCAGCCTAAGATCGCCGTTTTATAGCATCGGTGTGAGTAGTTCTAAAACTGTTTCGCTTTTCGCAACCCCTAATACATCAGAGACACGTGGTGTTATGATATCAGTGAAAATTGTCAATTTGAATGCGGATTTTTTAACACTTTTAGTTAGTTTAGTTCGATATTGAAAAACTATCATTTCAATATACATTTTCTGGAGTACTAAATATCGATCATATCTTAAGGATAAATGAGTCATTTAGGTCATTCATAAGACATTTGACACGCTTCTAAAACTACATTCTAATTGAGTTCTAAATCTAGGGATCAAAGCTTCAAAACACTACACAATAATAAGGAGCCATACCTCTAAAAATTTGGAAAAGGTTCGGACCGGGTCTCGAACCCGTTGGAAAGTTTTAGCTTTACTTCTCAGTCCACTTTCTTTACTCTTCAAACCACAAGGTTTTTAAGTAAGAAATTTATTTTATTTTATTTATATTAAAATAAGTTCTAACTAAATAGTTCATGAATTTATAGTCAAAAAAAGCTTTGTACTAAATTTTGCATTAAGAAATTCTAGAAAAGCACCTCTCTAACGAAGAATATCAAAGATCAAACAGCCAAACCTCAAAAATGTTGGCAAAGTTTCGGTCCGGGTGCTCGAACCCTTTGGAAAGTTTAAGGTACAGTTCACAGACCACTTCCTTTTCTCATCAAACCTATAGTTTTGATGAAGCCTGCAAACTGGTCCGGAGCCGAACCCCTGAGAATCGGTTCGGCTCGGGTTTTTTGGGGTTCGCGAACATTTTTGACTCCGCGAACCTGAACCTGGTTCGGCTCACCAATTTAATAAATTTTTTTTACCATACATTCGAAAATCTCCAGCCAAACATTGTTTATTACTTTCTAAGTGCCTCGACAAACGTTCTTCTATTCGAGCTCTGTACCCATATTGGCTGCTGTGTTCTTAGTCCCAAGATTTCAAACTTTGCTACTTCCGACCAAAAAAAAGTTGCAAAGCAGCTTATTGCAGACATGCTAAAGCATCAAAAAATATGCCTAATGAGAGTTTTTAAAATTTGGCAATAAATGACTCAACGTCTGATTGCGAAGTCGAGAAGTTTATGAAAGCAATAAACAAATATCAAATATAAAATCAGTGGATGATGCTATAGATTACTTTGAAAATTGTCCAATATCACATCTGTAAAGTCACTGAAGTGCTCGGAAGTCACAAATGAACTGAATATTGTTGACCCCTAATATGATATTCTAAATCCCAAATCTGACGTAGTGTTTTAGGCTACTACAACATCCATCTACAAATGTTTTAAAATTTTGGAAAGGTCATAATGATTTTATTTTTACTATACTAGCTGTACCAGCAACTCAGGTATCAGTTGAACGAGCACTTTCAACACTTAAGATTGTTCTTTCTGATTTAAGAGCTAGTATAGATGAACAGCTCCTGGAAGACAAATATAATGCTAATTAACTTAAACTAAGCAGCTTCTAAAAGCTGTTAGTGTCACCTAATGATCATTATGATTAAACATATGGATTGAATTCATATATATTTCATTTTCAACGAATGTATTTATAAATCAAACGACAATCTATTCTTTTATGTGCAAGCGAGCCAAGGTTCTACCCAGAACCTTGGGTTCAGGGGTTCCAAGAACCGGTCCGCAAACCGAACCTTATATTTTACAATGGGTTCGAACCCTCGGACCGAACCTCCTCGAGAATTTTTAAGGTTTGCAGCCTAGGTTTTGATTTAAAGCTTGATTGATGAAATCTTGGACAAAAATTAAATATTTATTTGTTGAGAAGCAAGCGTCCAGCTAAATAAGCTATTAAAGCATTCAATAATGGACCTAATGCATTATAGGTTGAAAATTGAAATTGAAAATACTCTCATCTTCTAAATAGCTGCTATGTGTCAGATATTGCTCTGTTATTTGCAGATGACTCTAAGTAGTAGATCAGAAAACGGACCTTAAACGATTACCTGGACTTTGAAACAGACTAATTTAAGGACTAGTTCTTTCTTTATTCCTTTCAAAATCACAAAATTACGTGGTTGGATATGATTTTCAAGTGATAATGCTCTCTTTGAGATGTTAACAATGGACATATAACTCTAAACGGTTCTCAGACCCCTTATTGCAGCCTTACAAAATATAGAATCAAAGAAATGTATTTTTTTTCATTTATAATAAAAGAAGTTCAAACTTTTTCAGCTTTGAGCTCAAGAAATTTGTATGATTTGTATTTGTGTTCCGTTCCCTACGTTCTCAGTTCCACAGCCTAGAGTAATTCAATTAAGCTAAGTCCATGCGATAACAATGAGTCGAAAGGAAATTGTTCGTTAGATAGAAGATAAGTGTATATATACGTTCCTATTAAAACAAGTGAAAGGCACAAGGAAAAACACTACCATAATCCCATCCAAAGTCACGATTCAACGCACCTGCACCGCCTACATTTTCCCAAGAGCACTCCCTACCACCGGAAGCTAAACCCAACTTTGGTGAATCCACCCCACAACATTTTTATTATCCTTCGAGCCGGATGGAAGAGAAGGCTAACCTTTATATTTAGATGTAGCTCACAAAGCTCGCATTCGAAAAGCTAAATCAAAAATATCACTTAAAAAAATCGATATCCGATATATTCAATAACGATTAATCGTATTTTATATGAGTTTTTCGATATATCGATATAATTTCCGGCATCCCTATTATCAGTGGAAATTACAGCAAAGAGATCTGATGAAGTCTGAGCGTCTTAGCTCTTGCAATACCAAGGTTGTGCTCACTCACACTGCCAGTCTGTTCAGACTGAGTGAACAACTCTGGAATATTATGGCTAGGATTAAGCTAGGATTCGACTTTGGGGGGTATCATTGTACATATATTGTTTTTTCAATAAAAAGGGAAGCCCAGAATAAAGATTGGGCAGTTCCGTAAATCAAAGATTGACCCAAAACACAAAATATCAAGTCAGTTTTTTTTTGTGGAAATGGTCACCCAAATATAAGGTCACTTTTCCTAAACGTTTGCCAGTTTCAGCTTTAGCCTTCATCTGCAAAGAGGCCGCTGGGCTCAGATGCTACAACGCAACCTTAGAGCAAGGAGGTTGTTAGTTGAAGTAAGGTCATCCCCAACCTTTAAGTAAGGTTAATATATCTTTGGCGGCACTTTAAGGCCAAATTACCTTGAATTTAAGATTGTTTTACCAACTAATATGAATATCAACCAATATGAAATCTCTACAGTTTTACCAAATTGTCGTTCATTGCGGCTGTAGGGCTGAGCAAAAAATTGTATATACTTCTGAGAAAAGAATCTCATTACAATTTGTAAAAAACTGTGTTTGTATATGCCATTCATAATACCTCGGCTTGTGATTTAAAAAGTGAGTGCCAGCACCGAAAGGGGTCTCCTTGATGCGTTGTAAAGTAAACTTTCTTTTCCTTTTCACAATCGTTTGGCCTTTGAATTGATCACTTGGGGATAGCACAATGCTTGACATTAAAAAACTTTGGCCATTTCGGAGATAAGTGTATCAAACCCAAGGGCAACGGCAACTCTGAGGCGTAATCACCTACCCTTCTTCCATCATTTTTTTGGCCTGCTCAAGCCGCAGCCAATTAGTGCCCATTTGGCAGCTCATATTGCATAATTAATTGCTAGTTTCTGCCAACTGTTTCACACCTCGATCTCCCATTGAGATTCGAGGGCAATCGCATTTTCTCGTTATCCTCCGCTCCGCTTCCCCATTGTCCAAAAACAATTTTAAATATTTATTAGCAACAGCTTACAAGCATCATCTTATTTGCTGTTTGCTTTCATCGGTGGCTGCTGCTGCTGCTGCTGCGATAAGTAATTTCGTTATGTGCCAAAACATGCGACCGCCCGGAAAGTCCCACAAATCCCGCCCGGGCTACGCCTTTTGCTGTTCTCGCTTGCTCGTTCGCCTTCGCCTGGCTGCTTGTTGATGCCATTATCTTATTCAGCATCCTTGTCATCTCATAAAGGATGCCTATTATAAATTAATTTTTGCCAGCCTTGGCGGGAGTGGCGCTGCTCTCCCTCACTTTTATCACTTGGTGGAGGTCCTCACCTAAATGCCGAACATGTTGCTGCTGTCGCTCTGTGTGTGTGTGTTCTCTGGCTATATGACTATATAATTTTTTGATTTAAGGTTGCTGCTGTCGTCATTTTTCAAAACATTCTCATGCTTTTATATTTGTTACTCTTCGTGTACCGTAAAAGTTGAAAGTTGATGTTTGCCTCTCCTTCACATATGCATGTCTGTGTGTGTGTGCGTACACTTAGGGAAAATTTTAGGATTTTAAGTCTACTTAAAATAAGAATTACTTTACTTACGATGAGTCAACTAATTCTCAATTTGAAACTGAGTTCGAAAAGCTAGCATAAACAAGAAAGAAAGTCGGTCAAGCCCGACTATAACATACTCAGTACCAAGAAATTTTGTCTTTTGATCATAACTCGAAAACCATTCATCCGATCTTCTTCATTCCTTTGGCGGATCGATAAGTTATTCTAATAACTAAATATGTCCAGAAGGAACAAGCCATCTATCTTCAAAACTGTGGGAGATATGACTTTTTTCTAAATTGCGGGGGCGGGAGGGGGCGTGGCCAAAATTGAAAATAAACTTGATCTGCCAGCAGATATAAGAAGCATATGTCCCATACACGTCAAACCTCTATCTCTTACCATCTCTGAGATCTGTGCGTTCATACGGACAGACAGACGGACGGACAGACGGACAGACGGACATGGCTATATCGACTCGGCTGTTGATGCTGATCAAGAATATATATACTTTATGGGGTCGGAGATGCTTCCTTCTGGATGTTACATACTTTTGCACAAACTTATAATACTCTATGTACCTACGGTACAGAGTATAAAAACCTTGAAAAGGAAGGCTTTTTTCTTAATTCAAGGTACCAAAAGCATTAACTTTTTCATTAGTCACTGAAAAACTTTGAGTGGGACTTAAAATGGAGTAATCTTTGATTGAGTTTTGGCCTTTGGAACTTGTTGTGTCGCATAGTCTACAGTTTTTATTCGCAAAGAACATAAGAATGGTTAAGCTTAAGGCCAACTTAAAATAAACACAAAACACTGTTCTAGTTTAATGATTTTAAGAATGTATCTATGTTTATCAAGAATGTATCAGGACTTATTTAAGGAAAGGCCCAACTGAGTACACACTCATACACGAAGGCGTCTGTCAAGTTGTCCTTGTTTCGTGGTGGCGGTTTTAGTACTAATGCTGCTTTGAAATTCCCAAGCAGTTATGGCAATGATGGTAGGCAAATACTGCTGATGATAGAACCGTGTGGGTGTATTAGGAAATGATGAACAAACTGAAATTATTGACCTTTAGTCTGCTAAGACGCTGTATGAACAATTTTCAAAAAGGTCACTCAGGCAGTCACTTATACTTATAAATACTTTTATTTATAATAATTTTAGTTTTTTTTACGAATGAAAACACTTCTTTAAAAGTAACAATCTGTATCTATCAATGAGTCCGAGAGGAATTCGAAATATCTGAAATATGATCTTAAATGATTTGATCCATGATCTTAAAATTTGGCGTGAAGGTTCGGAATGTAAATTGCAAGATTCAAATCATATCTATGAGTGGGTGACAATATTCCTAGATTAAGGTCTCCATCAGGGTCTATCTCTAATATAAACCCTTTAAGAATGGCTTTACAACTTATGTACGGAAGATTCGTCGAAATCGGTACGAAAGATTCAAGTTGAAGTTAAACAGAATTTCAGTGCCAGGCTTCACGCTGTCATAACATATTTTGTGCTTGTCGAGTACTGAGTATTAGGTTCTTAGTTTTAAGTACTTGGTATCGGGTACTTAGAGTCGAGTATTCAGTGCGGAGTTAAAAAAGATTGAGTATCGAGAATTGATTAAGATTTAGTGAATTGAGTACTGAGCATAGCTCAAACTTGATTATTGAGAACCAAGCCTAGAATTATGAGGAACGAGTACTTAATCAAAAGTCAGTTTTAAGTATCAAGCACTGAGAATTGAGTACCATAGTTGAAGTACCTAGTCTAAATAACGAGTACTGACAGTCTGGTTTTAAGTAACGAGTAATGACAATCGAGTACGTAGTATCGGGTACTTAATAATGACTACTGAGTATCAAGTACTTTATCGAGTTCTAAGTATAGAATACCTTAATATCGACTACTTAGTTTGAAGTAGCTAGGATCGAGTTCTTTGTATTGTGAACTAAGTATCGAATGCTTATCAGCGAGAGCCAAGTATCGTTTACTGAGGTACTTACTAACGAGTATTGACAATCGAGTACTTAGTATCGAGTACTTAATATTGACTACTGAGTATCAAGTACTATGTAGAGTACTAAGTATGGAATACCTAAATATCGAGTACTTAGTATGAAGTAACTAGTATCGAGTTCTTTCTATTGTGTACTAAGTATCGACAACTTAATAGCGAGAGCCAAGTACCGTTTACTGAGTATTACAAACTAGCTATTGAGTTTTCAGTACTGAAGTATCGACTACTTAGCAGCGAGAGCTAAGTAACCTTCACTGAGTATCGAGTACTAACTATAAAGTTTTTAGTATCGAGTATTTAATACTCAGTTCCAAGCAACGATTACTGAGCTTCGAGTACTAAGTATGGAGATACTAGTATCTAGTCCATAGTATTGAAAACTTATTATCGAGTTCTTGGTAGCGAGTACTTAGTAGATTCTAGATCTGAGAATCATTAACGATAAACGATGTTTATAGAGTGCTTAGTATCGAGGACTGGGACTTGAGTACTGAGTATTGTTTTCTCCCAGTGTACGTGTGCCCGTTGATGCCCCACGTTGATGTGCTCTGTTTTATTGTTATCATTAAACTGTAACACCTCCCATGCTGGCTGGCTGTCTCCTTGTCTTGTTATTCCACTGATGCGGGCTCCTTGAGGCGGCCTCAACAAGTTTGACATGGCATCGGTGGGTGGCGGCCCTGCCCCCTGATCCCATTATGATTAAAAATTGTTTTTCGTAGCTTATCTTTCTTGCGGCTGGCTGCGAGCCTTAATGAAGCAGAAAATAATTGGGACCGAATCCGCATTTAATGCAAGATGCCCCCAGGGCGGATGATTAATTGGAGCTCCGAACGCCAAATCGCGCACAAGCTGGCGCCGGGGCGACAAATCAAGAGCAAAGCCAAAAGCGGCAACACTTTTCGGGTGTTAACTGCATTTCATTCATCAACGCTTGCTAACCGCAACGAGCTGCTTGTCCAGGCAACAAACACTGCCGGGGCGGGGCTTGGGGGCTGTGGGCGACGGGGTTGGCACAGCTGCATGGAGAAACTCAAATAAAATTTACCACAGTCTCTGGTAACTTTGTCAACGATGCGAAACGTGAGACAGACATCTTGAAGCGAATCGCAATTTGCAATTTTATGGCTCCACACCAGCAGCCGGGGCAGCCACAGAAGCCACCGCAGTACAAAACAAACCAATTTAAATTTTCAACGGTTGCGGCGGTGGCTGCATCGCGGGGCGGCAAACACAGTTAACGGCGGGAACTGGCGAAAAGCGCAACAAAGCGTGGCTGACAAAATCAAAACCGAGTACAGGACCTGCACAAAGGAAGGACAAGCCGGGGGAAAAAAGCGCCGAGAAATATTTGCAATGACAATGGAAAGTCGAAAGCGGAATCGCTGGGTGGTGGCCAAACACTCAATCAATAAATTATGCTGCCGCGAAATATACAAATCAGCGAGGGCACAACTCCAGCACCAGCAGCAGCAGCAGCACAAAGAGCAGGCGACAGGGACCCAGTCACTGGTCACGCGGCAGCTGTGAAACAAAGACCCCAACGAGACCCAAGCGGAGCACAGACGGATGTGGCTTTGTGGGTTTTTTTGTGCGACCTCAGCCTGCGTCCCTGCTGGTGCCTCAGCTGGTGCCTCAACTGATGCTGCTGCTGCTGCTGTTGCTGTTAGGCATTTCGTGGGGGGTTGAAGGGGGACCATGTTGACGATTGTCAGGGACAGAGCATGACCAAGATAGCCAGAGCCGTAGCCGAGTACAGGCAACGCCAACAGCAATGACAATGTCAAATGCGTTGGCTGCATTGTGCAAATGTCCCAGGCGCCAGAGCCATCCAGCGAGGCGGCGTCAAAGACAAAGGCGCACAGTGCCACCGAAATTGCAAAATGGCTGCTTCGCTCTGACCCCAAGCTGACCTCGAGGGAAGCGGGCTTTAAAGCCACCTCCTCCTGCTCCTGCTGCTGCTGCTGCTCCTCCTGCCGCTGCTGCTGTTTGGCAGACAATGGTCGAGCATCGATTTTCCATAGACTGATATTTGCATGTGTGTGTGTGTGTGTGTGTGTAAGCCGTCTGACATTTAAAATTTTTTTTTACATAAAATATTGATCATGATTGACGATTGCACAACAAGCGAGCTTCGGGTCCTGTGCCCGCTGGTTAACCAACAGCACTCCCTCCACCCGTCCTCCCGCCGCCAGTTATGAGGCGACACCCACCAAAATACGTTTTTATCTCTCTGACCACCGCAATGCCTGAAATTACGAGTTTCATTTTATTTTCGCTATCAGGTCCTTTTAAGAGACACGGAAGGACATATGTGTGTGTGTGTGTGTGTGCAGTTGTGCTTTGCCCCGAAGCTTTAAATTTGCTAGAAATTTTGAAGAAAATTAGGTTTGAAATGTTTGTTTGAACAAAGCTACTTTGGATTACCAGTTTTATATGGTTATGATTCACGAGATGTAAGATGAAACGACTTGAAAGTAAGGATACACCAGTCTAGGACCTGTGCCAACTTAATTTCGATCAAGAAACCTTTTTTCTTTCGGGTTTTAAGCATTCTTGAATACTGAAAACTCTGTTTGAGGCTGAAGTAATTCACAGAATTTATTCGAAAACTGTAAGTATGCCATAGGAACAATCGTTCGAAAAACTATGGTTATAGTTAGAAAACCTCCTATGCTTTCTATGAAAACGTCTCCAAACTTCGTATTCATAAGATTTCTTTACCTTTTCTTGATTTCCTATGTTTGGGCGTAATCGGACAACTAAATGGTATAGCTGCCATATAAAAGGTAGGTAATAAAGATGTTCTAAGTAAGAAATACTTTTTGTTTTCCATAAAACCAGCTTACTCCAAAACGGTTGACTATAGCATATAGCTGCCTTAATCTCCATTTACACGACCTGATCGTTCAGCTGAGCTTTCGTCTGATTGTCAGCTCGTGTAATCAGGCGAAATAGAACCGGTTCTAATTGACCTGACCATTCAGCTGAGTGGTTATAGGGTTGCCTGATTGAAGTGTGCGAGAGTTGCCACTTCCTGGCTTTCGATATACATTTCTTATCGATTTTTGGCTATCGGTTTGGTTTTTTGTGTTATGTCAAATCAAAACTGACTCAACTGAGCTACTTAGGCATGTGTAAACGCTGAACTGAGTTGCTCAGCTGAGCGATCAGGTCGTGTAAATGGAGCTTAAGGAACGATAACTAGATATCGATAAATTTATAGTGAGAAAATCCCTTCAAAATGGTCTTGAATGGGAGCATCCTTTTTATTATTATCTACTTCAGCACAATTTTGAGTACTCTAAGGAAAATTGGTGCTGTTCAAATTTGGCTTTAAGCTATAGATCTCTTTCTAACAAAGAGGTTGACTGAAGCTCGGCTTAGCTATTTGGGCTGTGTACAGCCAAGTATTTTTGTATGTTGGTGATTGCTAATAAAAATTTTTGGCAAAAGTTGGTACTAATTTTTGGCGTTGATGAATAAAAAACGAAACTACAAAAAGATCAAGTGAGAAACTCTTTTTCAGTCAAATTAATATATTTTGTAGAACCAGAACAGCCCCAAAACCTTGTAGATACTTCCCTTCAATTCGGCTCAGACCCGAATCATTGCTGAATCAGCCCTGAAATGGAGGGGCTGGTACTGAATTCATAGCATCCTTGATATGAGTATCGGCCATGAATTTAACACAGAAACGTCCTACTATGTCATGACCTTGGCTGATTTGATGCAAGATTTCAGTACTGAACTCATGGGTAAGAGTTTCCTGGAAAGTACTAAAACATGCCTGAACTCAGGCTTGAAATTCTGTTATTCCTACAGCTCAGGTCTGAATCAGGCCTGAAAAATGCAGAACTGCAGGGTTGGAATTCAGTTTGCCGCTCAGGCCAGAGTTCATTACGCTTAAAAAGAGTGAGACAATCGTATGGCATGCCGGAGGATCGCTGACTCCATAGAAGTTTACGCTACAAGTAAAGAACTTTGGCCTAGTGCTTAAGTCACAATTGTCTGTAGAAATTTTACTAGGCTTTTCAAACTTATTTCCTAAAATGTTAAAGCTATTTCATCAATTTGTTGATACAATTCTCAATGAAGTGTTGAAATCAGTTGTTGGTATATCAATTAAAATATCGATAGTTCCCTGTGGACTTATTTTAAAAATTATAGTTTGACCGAAGCATGAGACTGCGATTAAGTTTGTAACTTGGTTTTGGCGAAACTCAGCTCAAGACACGCGAATTCATCCAGATGCAGGTCAGTTTGATTAACCGCATATTGTGAAATCGGACTTAAGACTATCGATACTTGGCAGGGGCTTAAAAATTGCTTTCGAGACTGTGGTGATGAATTTTGCTTGTTTATTAATTCTCTGGAATTCGGCTAAAGTCAGTTTTTATCAGCTTAAGTCACCAATCAAAACCAGAATTTCATTGAGTTAAGCTTCAGTGCAGGCTTCGTCTAGAAGAGCGAGCACAAACAGTGTGCGAGACAAAAATATCGCAAAACTAGCTCTGACCTGCCGTCTTCGACCGCTGACCTTCGACTTAAAGCAAACAACGATCTAGTTGCTTTCTTTCCAAAAGATGCAGCATGCATTCGGCCCAAGTTTGTATGAATAGTGAAATGTGCTCGGTCCTTGCCGGGGCCAGGCATGACCATTGCTGCTATAGTATCTCAACTACTTGAAGAGCTAATGCTGAGAGCGTGAGAGAGTTAGCTTAAAAGAACCTCATGCCATGAGCCATGAGTAATGGAGCCATGGATGTGGTCGCCAATGAGTAACGTGAGTTCGTTTGCTGCTATTGAGCTGTACATAGAGTTTTCATTCAATGTTGGCAAATCGAGTTTCGAACGATTAACAAAGTCTGTTTGCCTTATGCGAGTAACTAACAGAGAATCAGCAAAAAACTAATCCAATTTTTTGGCATAGTTAGCCAACTTTAATGCCTTTAACGCACCTTGGCCGACCACACCCGCTTTGACTGCGATTACAAAAAAAAACCGCTCCATTGTTGTCCCACTATGTCTGACATGAAGTCCAACTATGCGGAAGCTGTAGGAATTTACCAACGCTTAAACTTTAATGTTTGGAACAACAGTTTGTCCTTTCTGCTTGTGCCTGTGCCTTCGCTGTGTATGTGCTTGAGATTTTTTACTGCCTCGCCGTGCAGCCTCGCCGCCCGCTCCAATTGAACCTAATCCGGCTGCTAAAGTATTAGCTACGTAGTTGTATGCTCATCCTGGCTGTCCAAACTGCCTTATGCTGCTTTTGTTGTTTGCTGGCATTTAAAAGAAAACAACAAAAAACGAGAGAGAGAGAGAGACGAGGCTAAGCCAGCAGCGGGAACCGAAGCAATGTCTGTAAAAAGTTTTGCCTCTGTCCGAGTCTGAGATGGGTCTGACTCTGGACTACCCCCGCTCCGCTTTGTAACGCCGAACGTCACTGCCACCGGAAACAACGGACCACGAGAAGCATACTAATCTGTCGCCCACTCTGGCCTCTCTGTAAATTAAGTGACCGGCTTGCAGCTGGCTTGTGTGCGGGACTTGCAGGACTTCTCGGCTCGATATACTCCTATCTCCATGCTTGATAAGCTGCATTCTTGCCGAAAGTTGGCAGCGAACGGACAGCGGAGCAAAGACCTTAATGACAGCCAACATCAATGAGTGTCACCATTGTTGGTGGAAAATTAATGCAGGGCGACAGTTTGGGGAGGGGGGACTCTGTCAGGTAACGCTGGTGTCAACATGGCGTATGATTGATTTGCCAGTCGTAAACTATGGGAAGCTGAGTTCGACCAGATAAATGCGGCAAGCATTAAACGGCAAATAAGCTTCGATAATAATAAAAGTTATAAATCTTTTGGGTGGCCTGTCGACGACGCGACGGTAAGACGGAGGACAAGCGAAGGGACAACGACATGCTGCAACGTGGCGATAATAACAATTTATTGCACACGCACACACACACACACAGAGAGAGAAAGAGAGCCAGGGGGTTGCCAAGTGCCGGAAAATGCCGCGAGACAGCAGTGCAACAGCAGCAGACAAAGGCGAACAATAATAAAAATGAACAATGACAGGTTAATAGCAAATAAATGAAAGCCCATAAGGAAAAGCGCAACAGCAGCAGCCACAACAGCTGAGTGTGAAAATGGTCGGCTGTCCACGTCCGCGTCCACTTCCACGTCCACTGTCGGGCCGACTAGTCAATTGATATATGGCTTTCAATTTTAAAATCCATAGAGCAGCTGCTGCTCGCCCCGAGACCACAGCCAAAGTAAGCTGAAGGACGCTGCTGGCATATTTAAAGCTTAACTACAGCAACTTAGGGCGAAGAGCGACAGGCGACGAGCGAACGTGGCTGCAAGTCGCACTTAACGGCTGCAATAATGACCATAATGGCCGGCCAGGACGAACACAGGTTGACAAAATGCATTCGCCAGGCGATGCCAATGCGGCGCCTGCTGTCAATAATCATCATCATAATCGTTAGCGCCGGGAGTGAGTCACTCTGGGTGTGGGGGTAGCCTTTGTGCAAGCTTATGCAAGCGTGAAATGCATTAATTCGAAATTCATTTCAAATCCATAGAGAATGAGTTGGAGACAGGGAGAGACGCAGAGACAGAGACAGAGAGAGAGACAGAGAGAGAGTGGTTCAGTGTCAGTGACAGGAGATTAATTAGGATTACAGCCAGCAAACCCTTTGCCGCCAAGCGCCATAATATTTGTTTGATGTAATTGTTAAGACTTTTAGCTTATACAACTGAATGGAACAGCGGCCAAACGTGACACGATATTGAACTGGAAAGTAGCCTTTTTATGTGCCAAAGATTAACTTGTTTATCACACAAAGTGTTTCAGCCGGTGCTGTCCAGCATGAATATCTGTTTTCCGTATAACTCGACTATCGTTCATCCAATTTTCTACATTCTGATTACCTACTATGTCCAGTACGAACCTTCTATCTATAATGTTGTGGGAGATATGACGTTGTTTCCTAACAAAGGCGGCGTGGAGTACATTTGAAGGGATCCTTATTTGCCTCCAGGTATGTATAAGAAGCAAATTTGGTGCATTTATGAACCAGAAACCACTATCTCTTACCATCTCTGAGATCTGTGCGTTTATACGGACGTACAGACAGTCGGATCAAGATCCAGAATATATGTTTAGATAGAAATCTGTTCTAATAATTTTTATTCGTTCTTAAAATTGATGTCACGAAATTACAAATGATTATCATGCGATTCTGAAAAAGCTCTAAAAAATACCACAAACGGCTGCCGAATGGAAGGGTCACACTGGTTTTTGAATGCCATCAATAAATGCAATTTCAAACAATTAAAAAATCGCCTCACACTTGCTGATGAGATGTGATACTTTCACAAGTACTGGCCTCAAGATCTCTAGAACTGATTCTTGGCAGATACTCAAAATAAGAAAGTTATCTTGATTTAAATTTGTTCTCTTGATCTCGTCTCCTGTTCTATTTTGTTGCAACTGGCTTTTGCTTCCAATTTGTTCGATATTGTCGGAAAAAAAGTGCTGCAAGCTATTTATTTTTAATTTAGTTTCACCAAATCGGCTGCGTTTGCAATCCACATATGAATTTTTTGTCGTGTGTTCTAGAAATCAGACTTAATATTTGAACGGAGTTAGCAAGCAAAGTTGATAAAAATAGAGTTGAAAACCAGAATATTTAATCTTAACAAACTTCTCAAATCCAACAACAAAATTCTCTATTTAATCTTTGTTTGTGTAGACTTAAGTATTAAGTAAGTATTACACTGCCAACTCGATCAACATTTATACAGATGGCTCGAAACTGAAGCGTCAGTTAGGACACGAAGTTTTTAGCTTAGACCTTGGAATAACAAAATCCATTCATCAATCAATTAATCAATTAATTGTAAGGTATGATTCCAGCTGACTACTAATTTATATCGTCACAGTACTTTAAGCAATTAAAACTAATGTTAAGAAGCTCTCAGATTTCAAAACATGTTAAAAGTGTTGAAAGTCTCATGTTCTGGAAACCAGAATTGAAGACCTTAATGATTATGAGTTGTATTATAATAATCAGACTTTAATGAATAATATTTATTTCAAAAGCATTTTCTAAAAAAAATTTACTATATTAATCTAAATTCATGGATTTGTCAGAGAGTCTTAATATATCTCCATAAAACTATAACAACTGAGGAACCTTCCTATCTCTACACCATGTTAAATTTTGCTGCGTCTCAGAGAAAAAATAATATTATATAATAAGTCCTAAATATACTCTCTATCGTCAATTCTTTCCGCATGCTATTCGTCTTTGGAATCAACTGCCGCATGAACTGAAGACAATTAGAAACGCACAGTCATTTAATGAAAAACTAACAGCATACTTTAAACAGCAAAACCCAAACATAAACATAAATTGAAGCGGAATTAAATGAACATTAGTCTTATTCAATAGATTACACTAGCTTAACTTAATTTTATATAGACAAATTGTTACCTATTTCCTGACTCAAAATGTTTTTTTGTTTTCTTTGCAATGTTTTGTAACTTTAGTCTAGTCTGTCGTTGTGATTAGCGTTATAAATATAAGTCAAACAGCACTTGTAGCGCTAAGAAGAAATATTAAATAAAACTAAATTAAAAGCATATTTCAAGCAAAAGTCGTACTAGATCCAAGATGCGCTTTTTCAATGTAGCAAACATAACATAAGCTTCGATTTTTAAGTACTTTATAAATATATTCTATTTTTCTTCACATTAATCAAAACAAAACAAAACAAAATTAAACATTAATTCTGGTTTCCAGAACGCACAAAAATAAATATTCATGTCGAACTTTACATGAATAGAAACACTTTTTTTTTATAAATAATTAGAATACATTTTTACATCCTCTGGAATCAAATCTGAGCCCTTGAGCAATGAAATAAAAGTCACAAAATAAAAATCATTGCCGAAATGTATAGATTAGCTAAATAGAATCGTATTATATTATCATACGGTTACACCAAGTTGATGATATTTGAGTATGAAAAGTATACAAATAATTATTATTTATTTTATAAATTTGATGTTGATGCATTCAAGAAACAAAATAAGATTACATCAAACAAGCAGCAAATGTTCTTGGCTTAAGCTCATAAATTACTTAAGTTACCCAATTTGTTCTTTATTTGACAGAGACCTTAAATTCAAAATCAAAAACCAGGATGATATAACTGTAGGTCAGAAATCTACCCTCACTTCATTCGATCCTGTAGGTAATTCTAAAAACTAATTTTAATTTATATTATTTATTTTTTATTAGAAAACGAGAGCGACTTACTTGTGGGGCTAATAAATATCTTGCAATCTATTTTGGAACAACTTTCCATTAAATCTAGAAAAGTTTTAGAGAGAAATACCTTAGGCTGGAAACTCTTGTACTGCTCTAGTTCTCTTTGGATGGCTTAATACAAAAATTCTATAATTTTCCCTTTTTGTCAAACTTATACATAAAATACTTGGCTGTTTACAGCCCCTAGCTAATCTCAATCTATTGGCTTGTGTGCTTCGAATTTTGGCACATAAGAAACGGACCTACAGTTTAATGCCGACACCGAATGGCAAAGTTTGACAAGCTTTTCCTGGCTATTTGGTTCAAACAGCTGTCGCCAATACCCTGTTAAGGTGACTGGGTGAGTAAGTTTATTAGAAGCCCCAAGGTGGGTTCGAAACGACAAACTCTTGCACAGCAGGCACACACATAGAGTTAATTTAATATTTTTATCTGAATTCAGTATGACCGTTTGAAAAAACGTTGGTATTTTGGCCTGGAAATGGAAAAATTTTGATGATTTCGTTTCGTTATTCCAATAAAATGAAAGAATTAGTACAGAAATGCGAAACCAAGGTACAAACAACTTTCTGGTATTACTTATAGCTGAACTTGTAGATTGATTAATTACAATTTGACTGAAGTAAGAGGTGCCAGGGCACCCCTTCTACATTGCATTTAAAAACTCCAAGTTGATGGACCCACACCAAAGGCTTCCTTCCTAAAACATTAACAATTTTTGTATTAAACTTTCTAAATTTTTGAAAACAAATCATTCAAGTTGATTGAAAATGTTGCACAAAAAGCTGATTAGCGTTATTTATGCCGCCTGTTTTTTTGCCCATCCAAATAAACACTTCAAGCTTAAATTTGTTGTTAACAATAACCAATGCTTTGTGCGTGGCAATTTTGTGTTGCGTAAAGTCCATCGATTCAATCACTTGCATTATAAATATGCAAATTGTTGGGAAAAGAATAACAGAATTATTTCTGAATGGCCCCGGCGCCTAAGTGGGCCTCATCAACGCGCATTATTTATTTCATAAATTTCAATGTGTCCCATTAAATAAAGCCATTTAGGTGTCGCCCGCTGCCTGGCAGCGGATTAAAGTCATCTGATTAAATTTGGCACACAGTTCTCCGCTGAAAAATCGATCACCTGCTTTAAGTTGTTGGCGGTGGCCGGCGGAGGACTTGGCAGCTGTGCCAGCTGCCTGGCGAGCGCATCAGTCAACGTCCTCCGAGTTTAACAAAGAACGGCACGGACTCACTCGGGCACTTTGTAAGCCAAACGCCTTTGTCTGCTCGACGACAACTTCGTTGGCAATTTGCTTCTGCATCTTACAGCGAATTCAATTGAAAATTTCCACAGACACTCGACGAGAGCTGCTGAAATTTAAAAACAAATTTGCCACAAGGCAACGGCAGCTAACTTTTTGTTCGGAACGGAAAAGTTTGTGCTTCGTTTCGATTTCCAACTGGTCAAGTGTGGACGTGCGTTAAATGTTACGTATACGCCAGGCTGTCCCGGGCACTTCAGTGTCTCGACTCCGTCTGCGTCTTGGCGGCCGTCTGTTTGTTTGGTTAGTGCAGTTTTCAGTGTGGGCGTTGCACACAAAAAAAAGGGGACAAAAACAAAAACAAGCTTTTGTGCTGTTTGCTTTACCCCTCCCCCCACCCCGTCCCCCGTCGACGAGTGTGTGTGTTTGCCTTTCGTTTAGTCACAATGCCAACTATGACAAAATCAGAATCGACTCGAAACGAAACGAAACGAATTGAATTGCTGAGCCAATGCCAATGTGGAAATTGTCAATAATTTCAAATTGATTTCTATTTGATTTAACACAACAACGTCTGAGGCAGACACCTCTGGCCCCCACGTGTGTGTAGGGCGGGGCGTAAACTTGGGCAAACACCAAATAACATTAGACAGCTATTAGAGGCTTGGCCGACTTTTACGAGGAAACCATAAAAAGTCGGCAGAAATTTGTAAGGACCTGGCAATAAAAGTGAATCGATAGCCGCCCCAAACTGTGCCGAGGCCTTGCACATCTATTATCATAATCTCAACTCTAGCCAACTGGAGGCCACAATGCTTACCCTGCTTGGGCGAGACGCTGAGCACCTGCTGCTGGGGCGACTGCTGCTGGGAGTGGATCTGGTACTGCTGCTGCTGCTGGACCACCACCGCCTGCTGCTGGGCGGCACAGACGGCAGCGGCCACTGCCTGCTGTTGCTGGTGATGGGCAGCGGCGGCTGCTGCTGCGGCGGCCACGGCAACAGCCTGCTGCTGTGACTGCTGCTGCTGCTGCTGCAGGTGCGGCGACTGCGACTGGGGATGCTGCTGCTGCTGCTGCTGAGTGGTGACAATTGTCATTTGCTGCGTCTGCTGCTGGGCCAGCTTGCCGTTCGGCTGTTGCTGCTGCTGCTGCTGTGGGGCGGGCACCTGCTGCTGCTGCTGCTGTTGCTGCTGCTGCTGCTGGAGGTGCGTCTGGTGTATGGCCAGCAGTTTCGTCTCGTACGGCTTGCCATGGGCATTGCCCACCGACAGCGGCTGACTGCTGAGCGTCATCTGTGCGGTGGCTGGCATCATCAGAGTGGGCATGGCCAACATGGTTCGTTTTTTGTTTGTTCGCTCCGGTTGCAGTTGCTGCGGTGTGGAATTTGCACGTTTTGCGGTTGCACGCAGCTCGCTTTGATGTTTAATGAAGTGCCTGGCCGGGTCGCCTCGCAGTTGATGATGATACACAAATTGTATTATAATTCGGCGAAATGAATTCAACAGCTGCCCTTTTTTGCTGTGTGTGAAACCGCACTTGGTTGTTTATGTGCAAATCATTTGATGCGTTAAATAATTTCTACAATTTTGCTAATTTGGAAAGTTGCCTTTTTGTGGTTTTGCCTTGGCGTTCGTTGAATATTTTGTTTTGTTTTCGCTCCTTTTTTTTTTGCTATTTGTGTTTGAGTATAATATAAATTTAGCTTGACCTTCACTTATCACAGACCAATGTAATTTGTTTTGGAAAAGTTTATTTAAATGTATTTTGTTGTCTTATTCAACTGACACGCACACCATGAAGAAAATGATGTTGGGTTTTTGAACAGGTTGGCTTTGGGAAATGGAAAAAAAATAATTGTATTTTATTTTGTTTGTTTGGAGAAATTAAATCAACGAAAGTTTGAGTCAGTCTTGGAGTGCAGTTTTTCTGAGTGGCGAATGGGTAACCAGGTAGTTTTTATCAATTTTTTTGTAGTTTACGAAAAGAACTTGCTGAGGACATTTTAAGGCAAAATTACAGAATTATCTGATCAATTTTTTTGCATTTTAGTACAAAATATTTTGCTATTTTCATATTTGGTGGGAAATACGCACACAAAGATAAAATCAGAAAATTGGTATAAGAATGTGGCATTTTTAACTTCAGCCAATGCTATTTTCTAATTTCGGTTTTTGTGTTATTTATGCAGCCACTTATATGGCGAAGTTATGGCCACATAAGAACGAATTTTCTTATTAAATATGTGACGATATTTTCTCTCATTTCTGAAAACTCATGTCATTGCTGCTTTAGAATTTCCAAGCTGTTATGCCGGCACTGGCATGGAGAGTCAGCTGTTGGACTGATCACAAAGATTAGCCTGCTAAAACCAGGTTTACTCAACATGAAAGTCATAAACACAGTCACATATGGTCCTGGGACCGGAAGTGAGAGATTATATGCTTGATGTATGGAGAATCACTTTAACTGTGATGCAGACAAATTGTTGCATCATACAAAATGACGCCAATCAAGCAACATTCAGATATGGTTTAAAATTTAGAAAAATTCTCAAAACAAACTGAGTTTATTCTAAGAAAACTGTAAACAGATTTGGAGTCTTGAAGTGCTCAACTGGTGCCAGGACGCACAAGACAGAGGCAAGTGGCGGGCACTAAGACTGATATGATGTTTTAAAGAAGCAGCAGATTTGGAATCAGCATAGCATAAATACTGTGATAATAATGGAAACCTACATGAAAATGAAAATAAGTTGAATTATGTAGCCCTGTGCAATAGCTCAAAAAGCAAGTAGTCTGAGAGCGAGCTAAAATCAACATTTTTATCAGCAGACTTTGCTCTTAGATCCACTTTTTGAGAAATAGCTTTGATATACACCTTTTTCTTAGATTTATGGCTTGGACACAGACAGAACTTGAGCTAAAAGTTTGAAGCTCTTCTTTTTGACTCAAGCCCCAATAAGTAGGCAATTGTTTGAGTTTTGGATGAAAGTTGACCCTGGCTGAAAATTCGACTTGAATCACAGTGGAGAAAATGTTAACAAATTCTTTTAGAAAGCTTTAAGTAAACAGAAACAGAAATGTCAGAGTCTCTAATCAGGCTTATACTGGAGTTGATTAGAGGCATACAATTCTAGAAATGAAGTACAGATTGTTTGGAGTATTTTAGGTCAAGGCCAATTTGTAGACTCCAACTTATCTAAGGTTTTCAAAGAATTTTGCTCTAAGACCCAAAATTGCTATGTTTAGCATACTTAAAGTAAAAATTGATAGATGTAAATTCACTTTAAGTTAATCGCTTCTGTTCTTGTTGCTTCAAGCTTAAAATTCTTGGCCTTACGTAACTCCAAAAAAACAAGCCCAGCTCCTCTCCAGCTCCTGGCTGTATGCTTCTTATTTTCGCACAAGATAAGAAGCTTTTTCAATGCTAGTTATACTTTAAAGCTGGCGCCCATAGCTAGTTAAGGTGACTGGTTGTGTAAGTACTTTTAAAGAAAATACTTTTGTATGAGGCGGAATCAAACCCACGACCTCTTACACACGGCCACAAGCCTTTTCAGCTTAATATTATGATAACAGTTCTCAAATAACCATCAGGCCTGCTCTGGTTTTAACTTTCGACATAATTTTTCGAATTCGAATTTGGTTTAGTGGTGCTTGTATAAAATTGATGGGCTTAAAACCTTGCATATTGAATTCGCCGTTTAATATTAGGGATTGATGTAGATTACTTTCATTGATTACCAAAAAATGCTACATGAATCAAAATCGAATTCACTAAAGTGAAAACTGGAACATGCCAGTATGACATTCCTTCACTACTTTACCAAAATGCTTCAATGCAAAATGTTTCAGAAATAAACTTATCATGCCAGTATGGACTTGATTTTAGATCTAAATTTCTCATTTGAAACCATCAACTGAAACTTCTTTATGAAAGATCTTCCAAACTAGAAAACAAAAATCAAAAATCTTCTCTTTGAAATAAGGTTTGAATATAATTTTTCTTGGCCAGAAAGTAAAATGTAAACACTTTCATTTAAAATTTCGGGTATTCGCAAAGTTCACAACCTTCACTAGAGCTGAGGAGAAGATAAATTTAGGAAATTTTGAAAATTTTTATAAGTCGAAAACAAGCTAAGAAGTTGAGCTAAGGCTTAGTTTAATTTTTTGCAAACATGTCAGTAGCATTGTTTTTTTTTTCTTTCTTCTTGTTTTCGACTTGTTAATAATTCAAAATATCCCCAAATCAACAACACCACTCCTCAACTGGGGGTTGTGAATACCCCAATTAGAAGGTTTTGTAATCTAAGAAACTGAGGCTCTAACCAAATCTTAAGACGCTTCGAATCAGAATTGCAACTTTAGTTTACTTAACAACTTAGTTCTTATTTATTTCACTGTCAGCCGAATCAGCTGCTAAAAAAGCTGAGCTTAAACCAGTTCTGAACCTTAATTTTTGGATATAAACAATCAAAAAACTTTCCTGCTCATATTTTGAGAATTATTATTTGGCATTTTCAAACAATTGGGTAAATTTTTGTGAAACAAAAACCTTGAATTGGAGCTCTGCAAATGTTTCTTTTTTTTTTGGGCGTCAAATTTCAGAGGCTTGCCTAGTACTTGCTATTCAAATTAATGCTGCTTGAAGCCCTTAAAAGTATGCCAGCTTTGCGTGTCTTTCTCTAAACACAGTCACTTGATGCACTATCAAACATTATGAGCACCAACTCAGATGGCGGGACACAACTAAGCTTAAACAAAGTCAAATTTAAAAATATTAATATATTTTTATCGAAAATTAAAGCCTACTTTAGAGGGCATTTCACACCATAAATATTGAAAACAAACTGTTAACATAAAAACCATATTTCTAATCAATGACTTTGGATGCCTCAGAGTAATTCTTAAAACCAGCCAAGGAGTCAACTGTCCCACATAAAACACTCTCCTTAAATTTCGGCACACATCCTTAACACCCTTGCTACGTGCAATTACACTTTTGTGCCACTGCCAACCGCATCATCTTCTCGTCATACATCAGGCCTCAGTCGTCATTCACACATCATTTGAAAAATTAAATTTAATATTTAACGATTTGTGTGTGTGCCAAAATCATGAGACAACAGAAAATAAAAGATGACGCGTAACGCAATGCGTAAGTGCCAAGGGCGGAGGGACATAATCATAAAAAAGAGCAGAGTACAAGTGCCAACAAACCGACACAGAAAAAAACTCTGAAGCCCAAGTGTTGGCAAGTGTCAGGATCAGGCGCAGCTTCAGTCAGTCTAACGCTTCCGGTTTTTATAGCCATGTCAGACGGACGGACGGAGGGACGGACCAATGTTATGTATAAATATAAACTTATATTTTTATTTGTGCAAGCCGGGATACACGGAAACACTCGCGGCCATCTAACTGGGAAGTGTGTGTGTGTGTGTTTGATTCACACACACACGGCTGCAGTGGCTGGCAGCATTTATTGGCTGCTCGTTGTCGGTTTATGTGGCACATAAGCCGAAGTGGCAAGCCGTGTTGTTGTTGCTGCTGTTGCTGTACATAATGTGCCCAAAAAAAAAACACAACAGCAGTACACAAAAACGTTGTCATACCCCATGGAAATATGACAAAAATCGATGCTTGGCTGGGTGGCAGGGCACATGGAGATACACCGATCTCTAAGTGTGTAAATAAAATGTTAAATTTAAAGCTCCCTGCCCAGAATTTAAGCTAGAACTGAAGCCACCAGCAAAAATGCACTTATTCACACACTCACAAAACTGGCACTGTTATCAAAACTCAAAACTTTCCAAGAAATTGTGTTAAATGTTTCATTCGTTAATAACCAATTTCGGTTTGTTAGTTTTCCATCACTTTGGTAGACGCGCTTGCTTACTTTTCGGTTTTGATCTTGCCGCTTGATTTCTTTCTTTCTTTTTTTTTTTTTAGAGTCGAGAATTCGAAATACTCTTTTCAAGTTGTTGTTGTACGAGCGGTTGGCTTTGGTTTGATTTGGTTTGGTTTGGTTTTGAGAAATTATAATAACAACTTAACAACAATGTAACGAATATCCTTTCTATACGAGGACACAATTCAAACTGAATGCGAAGCGCGTTCGTCTGGCTACCAAATAGTCAGCACGTCGGCAGTTTACCGTTATTCTGTTGGCGTCGCTGCCCAGCTGCCCCCGCTCGGCATCCTGGTGGGCAGACGAGCGAAGGAAACGATAGAAGCATTCGTTTCGTTGAACGAGCGAAGGACTAACGAAGTGTTTACGCTGCCGCGCTCTCAGGCCTGCGCTGTGCCGGTTCGAAGTTCGAAACGGTTGATGTCCTGGCTAAAACTTCCCCCCTTTTCTGAGGCTACAGGGAAATTATGGCAGTGCTAAGTGTTATACCGGAATTTATCTCACACCACTTCACAGGCCAGAGACACACACACACACTCTCCCACCAGCACATGCTATTGTTTATATGCCTAAGAGCCAATAATCCACTTTTGTTTTGTTATCATTCGCGCGCGCCCTTTAACCACCACCCAGTCATCCCCATCACCCCATCACCAATCACCCATTCAACCACAAACAAGCTCAACGCTTCGGCTTTGGTCCTGGTCCTGGTCCTGGCCCGCCACCACTTAATTTCCACTTGATTTGTCGCTTAAGAAAACTAATTGTCTGCCTTTTGTTGAGCGTGAAAACAATAGAAAACATTTTAGCAACTGTTACTTTGCCCAAAAGCGTATTAGACGCAGGCAAAGGCAAAACCCAGAGACGAGGGCCGAAGAAATTGTGTGGCACTTTGGAAAGTGTCTAGAAGGAGGTAAATGGTTTTGGTTTAGTTCAAGCCAAAGATGCGGCAGACGGGGATAGTTTTGGGCGTCTGTCGATTGGGACAACTGTTCAAGGTCGGCGACAATTTCAGAAGACGAGAAACAGTTTTGCAAGTTACACCCAATGGATTCTGTTAAGGCAAATTAACAATGGGTAAACAGCTAAACTTTCTGCTGCATTGCACTGCAGGCACACGAGGGTGGATCAATAAGTGGCAGGGTTGGAAGCGGGTACGGAAGGAAGAATGTTGTTGAGAGGCATTTCGCTAAGTCAAAGAGATTAGGATTAGAGATTTGAAATCAATTCAAGCCAAGATAGCCCTGCCAAACTAAAGCTGATGCCTAAATCTTTGAAAGTCTTCAGAAATGTTAGAAAAGAGCGACTTAGGGGTGATTGATTTTGAGATACGATTCAAATGTCACTAAGATTTGAACTAAAATTATTTTATCATCAAAATTTTACAAAATTTCGTAGATGTGTTAGTAGATACACATCTACTTAACATCCAGCATCCAAAATCATGAGTTATACAAATTTACCAGGACAAAATTTGTCATGTTTGTAGTAGAAAAGTAGAGGAAATTTAACTTCGTATACCCTTGCAGCACGCTTTCTAACTAATTTGAAGGACATATCCACTGAAAACAAACAAGTTTTTCTCACTAAGACTACTTTTTTGACTCTACTCTAGTATGACAGCTATACTATATAGATGTCCGATTTCGATCAAACTTAGTGGAGACATGAAAAAGCATAGCAAACTAAGAAATGAAAAGTTTGGAGTCGGTTTCTTTGAAGACAAAAAAGTTTTTCTCACTAAGACTAGTTTCTCGACCGATCATTCATATGGCAGCTATAACCTATAGTCCTCCGATTTTGACAAAACTTTGAAGAATTGTGTAAAGGCTTAGAAAATAAATAAATGCCAAATTTAAAAAGGTTTACATTGAAAACAAAAAAGTTTTTCTTACTAAAACTATTTTTCTAACCCTACTTTTCTATGGCAGCAATACTATATAGATGTTCGATGTCGACCAAATTTGGCAGAATCATGGAAAAGCATTGAAAACTAGTAAATACGGAGTTTGGAGACGTTTGCATTAAAAACAAAATCGTTTTTCTCACTAGAACTAGTTTTTCGACCGATCGTTCCTATGGCAGCTATATGTTATAGTCAGCCGATCCGGGCAGTTCCAACAAATGTGCAGCGTATTTGTACCAGAAGACTTTGAGCAAAGTTTGCTAGCGATAGCAACTTTCTTTCCGACTTTCAGATTACTGTGAACCGAACATTGAACCAAACCTCTTAAGGTATTAAAGCTGAACCTGAACCCGTTCCGAGCCCTAAATTTCGGATCGGTTCAACAACAATTATGGATTTGAACTATTTCCCAGTGACTTCTTCTGTTATCCTGATGGAATTATCCACATCACTGTGGAAACACTTTTCGTATGTGGACTATGAAATTGCATTTTACTGTAAAGTGTTTCTATTTATATAACCCAAAATCGAGACAATTCCCTAACAGTTTATGTCGGATTTAGGTTGATTACTATATAAACATGTATAAAGCTTGGCTGGTTTTGGTAAATTTAGGTTCGAACCCGCGTGCCGGAGATCCACGAAATTTTTTGGGTTTGCAGCACTGTTATCAACTGTCATGTTTGAACAATGAGAAATTGTCAAATGATACTTTCAGTTTAATTAAACATGATGCATGAATACATTAATAAGTTAGTTCAGTTCACGTCACTTAATCTATTTTTTGAGAAGCAAATAGCTTTTTGGGATTTGTGTGAAAGGAAAAAGAAAAATGCGTTTGTGTAAGGCATTCGTCATTTAGCACTTTGTAAATTGCATCACAAGTTTCGGGTATTATATGGGATATGCTTGCTCCAGACATCCTGAATTCACATGACAACTCCGCCATGCTTGAGCCGGAAGCTAAGTAATTTAACTTTACCGCAAGTCTTTCACCCGATGATATTGGCTTTCGACAATTTGTTTAATTTGTTTTTAAACACGTCAAATGTTTTACCGCTAGGATGCTTCTAAGCTCATCATTTACCCACGCTGACAATTGCCGCTACAAGCTGGCCCTGAACTACAGACTCCATTTTTATATCTAGACGAATCAATGAAAACTAAAAAAACACAATTTTCCTTCCAGGTTCACAGTTTGAGCTTGAACACTTTTTCTAATATGCTATGACATGACATTCAGTGTAAATGGAGTCTCATTTGTCAATTTCGAACTTATCATTTTTCTATCGTCATGTTCTCATGTGTCGAACTGTGTAAGACAAGCCTTAGATGTGCTCATTGTGAATAGACAACACGATTCGCATCAACTTTAGTATGGGAACTTTTGTGTAGAAAGCAGAACTGTAAACTACGTATTACCATTACCATCACAATTTATCAGTTAATTGTCTGATATTTATAATTAAGAACAATTCCAAAATTCTAGCTTTATCAGACATTAATTATTAAAAACATAGCTGAAGAAATATATTATATATACACCATAAAAACATAGATGCTGCATTGAGTATGTCTAAAAAAAGCTGTGTTGATATCAGGAATGCAAGAAACTGTGATACAAACCCTTGTTCAGTTGAGTGGTTCACACAGTTTTTGAGCTTACGGTTCGGTTAATTGCAACCTGCACAAAAGGATTGCATTCAGATAACAGATATATTAAGAATCACCTTTCTTATAATGGCTGATCCTTAAGAGTCACAACAATTCTTTAACGGGAAGTATGAATGCGGTTAATGAGCATTCCTTTGTAGCTTAACCGAGGGTGGTATAAACATTTCTTAGGGAAAGTATTAGAATTCTCACAGTGAACTGAACCGAACCGTTCTGCTTTATGGCTTGGCAATTTGGAACATACTAATTTTTCGCAACACGCCACTGGATCATGATTGCAGCTCTTAAATAAACCTTAACACATGGTTCTTCCCTTAGCTTAGCAGACCTCGAAGACAGATAAAAAATGAAGCACAACAGAATTATTCGTTAGCTTTGTTTGAATAAACCATGAGATTTTAAACTGCAACACATTAGCAGTACATGGTTAGTCGAGAGCTTATACAAATTTCAATTGTGAAAGTACTTTTAAACGTTGTTGTGTGTCGAGAGAAGAGTCAGTAGGAGAGCGAATGAGAGGGCATCTGAGATGCTATCGATAGGGCTATGCTAGACACAGAAACTATTGTAGACTCTAAGTATATGGTTAGAGCCTGCTTCTCTGTTTCCCTGCTTTCTTAATCAAAGTATATTAGAATCGAAAGTTGAATAGACAATGCGAACATCATCTGATCATTACATTTCAAATAGGCATTCGATTTCAGTAGAAAGATCAGAGTTATCTTACAAGCACCGGGCATCGTTGGGCCCCTACCTTGTCCCCTTCGAGGATCAAGAACAACCTCACTCACTCACCTTCTTCAAAAGTTCCCATCTCCAAGATCGCAGTTCATTTGAATGATTCCATTCTTTTGGGTCTTTGCTTTCGTTTGTTTACTGCGTTGCTTCTAAGTAAATCTATATACGTAACTTGGCTTTTCAAATGATTTCATGTTTGCCATGTTGTTTTTGCTGGATTTTCCTACAGCTGCATTATAAATGCAAAAGTCCTCAAAGCTGCGCACCGGCGACGACGACGACGACGACGTCGTTGCACGTCAACAGCAACAGCAAGAACAACAACAACTACACTAGCGATATCAACATGGCGACACATTATCCGCTTTTGCGACTAAATATGCTGTAAAAGGCACACACACACACACAAACACACACGCGCACACGCACGCAAACACAAGCAAAGGACTCACGTGAGCGATTAAAATCTGAAGGAAAGTATTTCTGTTTCTGTTTTACTTTTTTACTGTTACTTGCCCCCACAATGTTCAGGGTTGTTGCTGTTGCTGTTGTCGTTGCTGTTGCCGTTGCCGTTGCCAGCGTCGCCAGCTGAGGTGTAAATGAGTTCGTGGAAGGGTTGCCTGGCAGCAGCGCAGGCAGCTACGTGTAATTGGAGGCGAGTGTCGTGTAAAATGTAAAACTTGCGCCGTAAATAAATCAAAACTTTCTGACTGAACAAACATTCAGGTGAGCGAAAAAATGCAGCAGCAGCAGCAGCAGCAACCAGAAGTAGCAACATGAGCGTTGCCGTGACGAGGCGGGGCATAAGCCGTGGGGGGAATGGCCTTTACATTTTCATATTGACAAGTGTGCCGATGAGGCGGGGGGGGAATGGGGCTGGGTAAGCAAAATGGGGTAGTGGGTGATGTGGAGGCCTGAACCGAGGCCGGGACAGAAAAGAGGTTGGTGGGGTTATTTGCGCGAAAAATTGGAGCAGCTGCAAAGTGAAACGCTCACAGCTGCTGCCAACGGCCAAAGGTGCGAGCTCATCATCTGCCGTTGGCATCCGAGTTTGATTTCGGTGCTGTTGCAGAAATACTGTAGCACTTTTTACTTGAGTATATGAAATGTTGTACGGGCTTAAGTAAAAGTTTGGAACAGAGCTTTTGCACTAAGCGTAACAGACAACTCGAACAGTTCTTCTTTTCTTGATATGTTTTAAAGTACCAAATGAGTGGCTACTTATGAATTAACTTGTTCGAGTGGAACGGAATGTAGTGCATAGAATTTTACTAGAGAATGGCATTTACAAAGTGTTAGCAACCTCAACCAGGTACAAGTAGTTTTCTGGACAAGTATCTGCCGATGTGGCAGTTGAAGAGGTTTAGGGAGAGATGTACGCCAAATTTCAGTTCAAGGAATCTAGAATGAATCTGTCATGGATATAAATGTATTATCATGAAAAGAAGAGGTAAATTTCATACAGGAATGAAAGCTTCATGCCTGATTCTTCAAATGCTCATAAATCTGGAGCAAAGTCTTCGAAAATCTCTGGGAACTAAACATTCGCCCATTTCTATACAAAAGAATTCGTTTTTGCGGATAACTGGCAAGCTGTTTTGGTTGAATTTTCATTAAGTTCTGTTAAATGAGTTTAAACCTGATCGGATAAATAAAAACAGCTTTTCATACAACAGGTTTCCGCCTGTGGGTCTGTGGGTGCAGATTTTTCATTCAAAAGTCACGAGGCTTTTCCATGTTAGCTCATAATTATACACTCAAAAAACATTCGCATTAGGGTGAATCGCCTTAAGACGGATTTCATAGGAGAATTTCTAGTTTCCAGGGCGAATTGTTTTACCAGTGTATTGTTAGGCTTCATCATCCATTTTCCACCCAGGAGGGTGAATTTTTAGGTAGATTGGAGGGCAGTCATTGTTGAACCTAATCAGAAGAATAGGTAAAAAGCTGCCTTCAATTGTTTTTAACCCATTTTTCGACTTTTTTCCTTCCTTATTCCGATATAAGCAGCAGATTTTCCAAAAAATTCGAACAAACTTCGTGCATATTTTGTATATGTTACTTGCAAATGAGCTTGGAACTAGTCGCTGGGAGTAAAGCCCTTGCCCACGCAACCTTGACCAGCTATTTTTCACCAATGGTTCGAAATTTTATCCAATAATAATGTTTGTGCGTTAAGCACGAATTTTTTATCGGTAGTATTCCATAACGTCTAGAACTAAAATAATTTAAGGCTAAATTCGTTTAAAATGTCACTTTGCAACCATTATAAATAGCAATACGGTTGTATTGTTTCTCTTTGATATACACCGACATACATAGCAATCCTAAACAATTCTGCGATTTTGTAAGCAAAGATGCTCCACGTCCTTTATGTGTCTACTTCCCAAAAATATGATATGCATTGATATTTACCCATAGTTGCTAATCATTTGCTTTGAATTCTTATGAAAAAGTTCGACAACATCCACTGCCTACCTATGGGCGGTACAAAATATGGTAAGTTTAGGCACATGTAATGTGATATATCTTCTCTCATAAAAATCTTAGAAATATTTGAGATGGTTTATTGCCAAGCCAAGAGATAGTACTTTACGATCATGTTAAAGTGTGCCGAAACCAAAATCGGAATAGCTCTTTGCCCGCAGCTCTCAGCTCTTGCTCACGGCTCATGGCACTCGGCTCTTGCCCTGCAGAGAAACTGTCAACTACCCTGCAAAAGAAACTGTCAACTGGTAACAAAAAAAAGTTGTCCTACACCTAGTTGTAAAGCAACTAGAATTTAACTGGTAACAAAAAAGCTAGATCGGCTGAGTTGGGGAACTGCGCAGCGGCAGATGTCAAAGTTTTTCGTGTTTATTTTTAAGTTTATTATTAACCTGCGCAGCTGCAGCCGATTCAGTTAAGACTGACGCGAGTCCGAAAGAAATTAGAAGTGGAAATTAATTCAAAGTGTAGAAAAATAAGGATTAAGTCAAAGTTAATGAAAAATGTTGTATCAAGACAATGAATGTATTGCGAATTATGGTTGGGTAAAGACTTGTGAAATAAAACATAATTAACTGTAAAGTACAGCACATACAGCTCATGTTGCCAATTGGTATTAAACTGGTTGGAAATGGCTGCAGGAGTGGACAATTGGAACTAAACTGGTTGCAAATGGCTGCTGCCTGTGTAAAATGGACGACTTCAATACATTGATTTGGATGGCAAGTGCAACGAGTTGCGAGTTTTTAGAGACTGGTATACTTCTGGTATTATACTAGACACTTTCTCTGCAGGTTGGCTCTGAGCTGAGAGCCCTAGGTCAAGAGTTGTGAGAAGTCAAGCGGCTCTCGGCTCATTAGCCACATCTCAAGTGAGAAAGTGGAAGAAAACTATCATGAGCCACAGCTCTCAACTAATGAGCCACAGCCACAGCTCTCGGCATCTCAAGTCTCGTATGTCTCAGTTCGTGGGAGAAAACTATCATGAGCCATAGCCACAGCTCTCGACATCTCAAGGCTCGTGAGATACAGCCCTCAGGTCGTGAGATAAAACTATCATGAGCCACAGCTCTCAACTTATGAGCCACAGCTATCGGCTCACAAGAGACACAGCTCTCGACATCTCAAGGCTCGTGAGATACAGCCCTCAGCTTGTGAAAAATAACCATCATGGGTCACAGCTCTCGGCATCTCAAGGCTCATAAGGTACTGCCCTCAGCTCTTGAGACAAAACTATTATGTGACACAGCTCTCAGCTCTCGGCTCGGCTCTGCCCGTGTACCGCCATGCTGACGGTGTGCTGGTATCTGGAACTATAACATACAAAGCTTTCCTTCTACTCGTATGAATTACATTGCAGTCAATGGTGTGGTGCTAGCGACATACCCTGCCATTGAGGATACCATCGTGGATACGAGCCCAGAGCTGTGGCTTACTGCTCTGAGCCAATAGCTGTGGCATACGAGCTGATGGCGAGCTGTGGCTCTCAGCTCTGTAGCCCTTTTACACCTCTTTGAAAACATTGATAAAGTATGCTTCACCTTGCAAATTCATGCTTAGGAAAGCTTATAAAAGCTCTTTGCTAAGATTTTTTGCAGTTGCCAGTGGCAACTTCTCTGCATACATTGCCGACCACTGGTTTGTGATCACATTGTGGGTCTGGTGAGCATAATCAAAGGTTTTATACGAGTGTAATGTTTAGTTTTGTTTTGCTCATGAGATATCCGCAACTGTTTCGCCTCTGACCATAATTAGCAGCTGCAAAAAAACAATACACGCGCCAGTGAAATCTTGAACGAACCATTAAACCTTTCGTTCGACCAAGCAAATGCTACGACATATGCTTTGAGTGTGTGTATTGTGAACATGCCATTTAATTTAGTCCTTACCGAATCGCAGGACGTTTTCACATCAGTAGACTTAATTGTGCCATAACGAGGGCGAGCATTTAAGTACATATGACTCGGTTGTCTATGGATGGCAGGTTTTCTTCATAGATAGAGTCCTAATCATTAATGTATGCAACTATTTTTAATGATTTATCGCCTCGCATGTGGAAAACGCAGTGCTGCCACCCCCCTTTTCGACGGGTTGTTTGATTTATTGAAATGTATTTTCATTACGTTGTCATATTCATCCGCTGCGCCCCCCGTTAATACAGTTACACAACAACTAAATGAGAAGCATTTAAGTTGTGGCCAAAAAACTTTCGCCGCAATCCAGTCGGCGGGTAGGTGGCTCCCAGCAGACGCGTCCCCTACATTTGTGGCCATAATAAAATGATAAAAATATTATTAATATAAATAAACAGCGAGTAAAAGAGATCTTGAGCACATTTGCCAGCTTAAAGAAAAGTTTTTGATATCCGAGCGGCAGTTGCAACAACAGTAACAACAATAACACAGACAGCCAACTTCAGCCGGCAGGTTGACAATTTTGTTTTCTGTCGAATAAATATATTAGGGCTGGAAACTTTGCCCATTGCCGGGCCCCCAGCTGCCGGCTTAGTAGGGGGGCCGCAGCTCGGCCCATAATTGATGGTCAGCGTTTAACTTAATTGTGCAAGTATGTGGGAATCTGGCTTGCTGGCAGAGCTGGCCCCTGGTGTCGCTGTCCTCCCCCCACCCTTCCCCCGGCCGGCTGATTGTGTCAAGATATCATTTCAATTTGCGCCGCGATAAGGCTCCGAGACATAAAAGTAAATTGAAACGCCTGACGCTGACACCGGCATCAACTGGCCATCACAATCCCCGGCCACGTCACGCACGTGCAGGTGGCGGAGCTTCAAAAATTTTTAATTGAATTTGCCACTGGCCAGTGGCCAGTGACGCGGCTACTCACTGTGCAGCGGCGGCATGTACTCCATTTCCGAGTCGCTGTCCTCCAACGGCGAGAGCGGCGCACCTCCTCCGGCTGCTGGCGGGGCGAAGGAGTTGGTGCGCAGCGCCATTTCCATGGCACGCAATGCGGGCAGGTTGCTCGGCAATTTGCCATTCTGCAATGTGGAGTCAAGTGATGGCATATTAAAATTAGACATGAATGCATATAAAAACACGTGCGAACCCGCTGCCATTTGCAGCTGTCGCGCTGCAGGAGATATTTTGTAATTGAAGCATTTAACTTGATTACGAATGAAACGACTAAACTGAGACTCGGGGGGGACAACAAGTCATGAGAAAGGATTACACGTAGTCAGCTTAGAAATGGAAACAAATGCGTGTGGGCCAGCGCACTGTGGGCCTCGTTTGGGTATTTTTCTTTCGCAATCTCCGTACTTCCTTTGTGGATGTACCAAGCATCCCACAGCCAAGAAATCAACATTTGTTTGGCCTTGAACCTTACCATTTGTACATCAGTCTATCAGGCAAGCTGAAACTCTGCCAAGATATTGCCGAGAGATTTCACTTAAGCTGACTTATAAATTAGTTGAAGCATCTGCACAATACATGAGATATAGAATAATGTGGTTATTGTTGCAGTTTTGCAGGTTTTAAAAGTTGAACCATTTTCCAGGAATACAAAAATGTAGCCACATTTTTAATCTTTGTAGAAAAGAGAAAAGTTGAAGAGTTATCCTACTTTATGTAACCTCATCTCTAACTGGTTTCCTATATTTGCCAAATGTAAGTTGATGCATTTCAGAGCTGCTCGTAAAGAGGATGCAATTGTGTTCCATTGAAAGTTCTCTAGATACTTGTTTAGTTATCTGTGAGTTGCCATTAGGGAGCAACTCTTGATGAATGAATCCATATGATGCAAATATTTTAGACAGTTTTTGGTCGTTATTCAAGTGCTTAGCTTTAGTTACAGTGTGCAGAGCTGACAATCTCGATTCTTGGAGTGTGTCAACAGAAACGGAGATGTAGAACTGTTTTCTACAGTTCCTGGTAATGATTGCCAATAGTAATACAACAGATCTTGGGTTTGATGCCGCCTCGGAACATCTAACGAAAAGAACTTACACAACCGGTCTCCTTTACCAGCTGTTGGCTTCAGCTGTAAAGTATCTAGCCATGAAAAAGCTTAGCCAACTGGCTTTAAGCTGAATTGCATCTTTTCTTGTGCGAAAATTAGCCTGCAGAGTGAGGAAAAGTTCGCTTGCCTTGTCTTTTTGTGCTCCGTGACTGTCGGTTGGTTTACTAAAACTGTCCTTAAACCGCCTGACGAATGCCGCAACATGTGCCGAAGGCCAGGCCCATAAATAGGCTTAGCTGACTCACGAACTGTTAACTATATTTGTCTAAGCTTCAGGGAGTACGGTAACGAACCGGTCACCTAACTTTTAGTTTTTAGCTGCACCAAGCAAAGAAAAAACTACTGGCTTCACATAAAAAAACATAAAGTGCCCGTCGAGGAACATCCCGAGTGAGTGAAGTTGTTTACGAAGGAATATCTAATAAAAGTTTTTCATATTTTCCATTTTAACCAAAGGAATCGTTGCTAAGTTCACATTTTGAGCCTTAATTGACATTTTGGTAGGCATTCAACATTGATTTTTGATCTCGTCAAATTAAATAATTGCTAAGCTTTATAATAAATGTGACCAATAAGCGCAGATATGACTAAATTAGAAAAGTGGATTGGTAGCAATCTTGATGCCTTCTTCTGTTTTGGTCACTGTGCTGGTTAGTGCTTTTGTCACTGTTTCGGTCACTGTTTTAGTTACTGTTTGGTCATCTGTTCACTAATTGGTCACTGTTGTCTGCAGTGTTTTTGTCACTGTTTCGATCACTGATTGGTCACTGTTTCAGTCACTGTTACACCAATTTGTAATCACTGTTTTGCCCAATGTAAGTCACTGTTTTGCTCACCGTTTAGTCCATGTTTTAGTCACTGTTTTGTTTACAGCTCTGGTAGGTGTTTTTGTCACTGTTTCGATCACTGATTGGTCACTGTTTCAGTCACTGTTATACCAATTTGTAATCACTGTTTTGCCCAATGTAAGTCACTGTTTTGGCCACTGTTTAAGTCACTGTTTTGCTCACTGTTTTAGTCACTGTTCGTTACTATTCTGGTCGGTGTTTTAGTCACAGTTTCGGTCACAGTTTGGTCACTGCTTAGAGATTTTTTGTCATTGCGAATCGATAGTTATGCATTAAGTAGGAATGGCATTCAATTCCATAACATTCATTCCAGGAACATATTTCGCATTTATCATATAAGTTTTTTGACCTTAACCTCGCAAGCACTCGGGAACCGCTCTAACTTATTTGAAAAACAAGAAAGAAAGTCGGTCAAGCCCGACTATAACATACTCTGTACCAAGAAATTTTGTCTTTTGATCATAACTCGAAAACCGTTCATCCGATCTTCTTCATTCCTTTGGCGGATCGATAAGTTATTCTAATAACTAAATATGTCCAGAAGGAACAAGCCATCTATCTTCAAAACTGTGGGAGATATGACGATTGTCTGTCTGTCTGTCCGTCCGTCAGTCCGTCTGTCTGTCCGCACAGATCTCAGAGATGGTAAGAGTTAGAGGTTTGACATGTATGGGACATATGCTTCTTATGTTTGCAGGCAGATCAAGTTTATTTTCAATTTTGGCCACGCCCCCTCCCGCCCCCGCAATTTAGAAAAACCGTTATATCTCCCACAGTTTTTAAGATAGAATGGAGAAGATCGGATGAACGGTTTTCGAGTTATGATCAAAAGACTGTTCGCTGTTACTGCAGCATCAAAATTTATGCTGAGCGTATAATTTTCTTGGTACAGAGTATGTTATAGTCGGGCTTGACCGACTTTCTTTCTTGTTTTATATCTTTTAAGTGATTTTAAGCTTAGTTAGACGAAAATCTAATATCTGTATCTTATTACAACATTGCCCAAAAATGGATATTAACAAACATCCGTGCCAAAATGAATACCCATTTCATCTAATTTATATATTTGAATGTTCTTTTTTCACTAAGTAGGATTATTTGAGTATACAGCTTCATCAGCTTCATGCACTGCTTAATTAAAACTAAATTTGACGTTCACCAGTTGTTTTTGGCATGTCCATCCATTTTCCGGTGAGCAAAGTAAGAAGCCTTTCCTTCTTGTTCCTTGGAAATGTAGATTAAACTAACTTTTAAGATGTAATCTCTAGCAAACTGATGAAAAAAAGGAAAATTTCTTAAATTAAGTTTTTAGTTTTTGTCATTTGCCAAGCGGTTCTTTTTTACTTAACTGGAAAAGTTGCAAGGAGTTTTACTCAAATAGCTGCAAAGGAAACTGGGAAAAAAAATCAGCATAGTTTTGAAGTTTACTTTGGATTTAACGGCCGTGAATTTGATTATACTAAAGTAAGATTGAAAATATTTAATTAAAAATGCAGTACTTCAAGCATTTTCGATTGTCAGCGCTGACACAATGGCTGTGTTCAGCACTCATTTTTAAATCAAGCCCACAAATTGAGAGAAGATACTTATATCGGTATCGAAAATAACCTATCGATAAACAATTGCAGCTGTGAGTAGCCGTATCATTTGAAAAGAGCGTACTACTGCCTCGATCTATGCTCCTATATCATGATACTCAAAATGCATGCTTGATCAGGGATCAAGTTGTTCTGCTGAACGCAGCCATTGAGAATATCTGATGGTTTTACGCCTAAACGTTAGCTTAAAAGCAAATCAAACACCTTTTTTCTTTGAATTTATCGTTCACTTCCATTCATTTAAGTCGAGTTTCATATTCATGACTAAATTGCGAATGTCAAGAACAGAATCAATGTCAAAATCAGGGCTGATTCAGCACTGAGCGTACGTGAAGGGTATGCAGATTTAGAGAAAATTACCATGTTCCGTTCTGTTTAGCTTTGTACAGGAAGTACTTACGAATTGGTTTGAAACAAATCCATGTTCAGCATTTCCATGTGCTTGGATTTAGGTTCGGAGAATAGGACTCTAAGACGAGTTTCACAACATGTTTTAAGAAGTTTACTTACAAGAAATTTGTTCAATTTGAACACTGATTGATCTTTAATGTAATTTAGGTAAAGTTTTGAATGAAGACCCTTGCTGACAAACCTCGAACCACAAATTATACAACAAGTAACCAGGAGCTTCGCAAAGAAGGCCTTTATAATGCTTTATTATCTGAACCTTTTTGAGTAAGTACGAGTAGCGGTGCTCTAATTTCTCAACATTTTCCAGCCTCTAGCTTCATTTTCAGAACTTGGACTTTCAACCATGGTGCAGCAGTCAGTGATTACCTTGCCGAGATCCGGTTTCCCCCGGTGTTGGACTGGCTAAAAAAGCAACAACGTGACGACAGACAATAACAACTAAAGGGGAGCAGCCCAAAAATCCAATTTCAGCAAGTAGCACGACATAAATTTGTTTTCTCCACACACACACACACGCACACACACACATTTGGGGTGGCACTTCCCTGCCCATGTCCAGCAAATGAATTCTGTTAATGCAGACATTACTCGAGCATATTAAAAGTCCAAATGGTCATTTCGTACAGAATTTTATAGCAACTAGCCACACTACTAACCGAGTCCATGCTAGAGAGACACACACACGGAGAGCGAGAGGAAGATACACACCGGGGCAACAAATAGGCACATTTGTTCCACCATCCCCATCCCGCCCCTCTTCCTGGCCAGAGGATGGCAGCCAATGGCCAATGTTGTTAGCAGACGAGTCATATACGCATATTTGTTTACCTTGCCACGACAATTGCGGTTGACAGAACAGGGGAAACTCCTCCTGCCCCCCAACCTGAACGGACATTTAGTTTATTTGATGTGGCGAAATGAAAATTGTGACATAAAAGGGACTAAGAACATAATTAAGTAGTGTCCGAATGTGCAAATCCAAAGGAATAAAAAACACGACGCCAAATGACACTTAAAGGATTTGCCTGGGCCAGCTTTAAATATGCTCAGCGTTATGGGACAACATACATATCAACCGAAAAAAAGCAAACCAATTGTGAGGGCCGATGCTGCCCACAGAGCGCACATTATTTGCTGTCCCCCCGGTTGAGGCCATAATTTGCTGCCGCTGCTGTCTACTTTTAGCCAGCCACGTGTCGGCCACAAAGGGTCATGATTAGTTTGGTTAATCGAGGATGGGAGCGAGCTGACTTCAAACAAATGGCAAGCAAACGGCAAACAGAAATGGGTATCCATTTACCAGAACCTCCTCAGAATCCTCTTTCAAATTATGCTCCGCTTAATGACTCAGAAGTAATTACGGATTTATCCATTTTGCAGCCTGTAATATTTGAAAGTGAATTAATGCTAATTTGCTTGTTCCTGCTGCAACGTATCTAGCGCCAAAGAGCAACTGTGTGTGTGTAGAAGACGTAGCCACAATAGTTTGCCCACTCTTCAGGGACTTCGTTGTGAAAGTTTGAGGCATGAACTTTAGGGGTGCAAGTGCTAAGAATGCTTTCAGTTGAACCAAGGTGAGCATAATTGGCTGCCTGCCTTAATGGCTGTTCCAAAACATATTCAAAGTTTAGACAACGATTTGGTAGGCATTGAGGCGAAGCCAGTGTTTTGGATATAACTAGCTCAAAATGGCAACAGCTTATTCAAACTGTAAACAAAGATTATCATTAAACTATTTAATTAACTAAGTAACTCAATTTAGAACAACATTTCCAAATTTGAGAAGAAGTGAAATAATATCTATCTGTTAGATAGGAAAGGGAGTGAGGGAAGTAGAGACTGAAGAGGAAGACTTCACTAAGTCGTGTATATACTCCCTTTAATACTATTTTATAGGATATTTTGTTTCTGTTGGGAAAACTTCAACACGAAAGGCATCTTATCCCATTTGACTTCCAAGCACAGAAAAGAATGCACTCAGCTGCTTCTTTAATGTTCTGAAAGCTAGTAGTACGAACTTGAGAACTACAAACAGTGTCTTTGTACATTTTTCTAAATTTGGTTACAATTTTCCAATAAATTTTGATTTATTTTGGGAGTTTTCTAAGCTTCCTAAAACAAGGAAGTCTTAATTTTATCAATGGCTGTCGCCCAATTTGAAGAGCCCGAATTATATATCAGAATCACCCTTAATTTAAGAAAGTTTTTGGAAAACCATCTAGAAAAACAAGAAAGAAAGTCGGTCAAGCCCGACTATAACATACTCTGTACCAAGAAATTTTGTCTTTTGATCATAACTCGAAAACCGTTCATCCGATCTTCTTCATTTCTTTGGCGGATCGATAAGTTATTCTAATAACTAAATATGTTCAGAAGGAACAAGCCATCTATCTTCAAAACTGTGGGAGATATGACGTTTTTTCTAAATTGCGGGGGCGGGAGGGGGCGTGGCCAAAATTGAAAATAAACTTGATCTGCCTGCAGACATAAGAAGCATATGTCCCATACACGTCAAACCTCTATCTCTTACCATATCTGAGATCTGTGCGTTCATACAGACAGACAGGCGAACATGGCCATATCGACTCGGCTTTTGATGCTGATCAAGAATATATATACTTTATGGGGTCGGAGATGCTTCCTTCTGCCTGTTACATACTTTTGCACAAACTTATAATACTCTGTGTACCTACGTTACAGAGTATAAAAATAAACCAAAAGTTTAGAAAAATTTTCTGAATTTTTAAGTTTAAAAAAAAACTGACTAAAAACTATAATATTTCATGAAACTAAGAAAAATAAATGTGTCTAGGGTTCGACTTTGGGCGGGGCTATAGAATCTCTAGAAAAATGTAATATCCTCGGGGAAGCTTCAACACGAAAGCCATATATTGGGGCGGAAATATGTTAACCCTTTTCTGAAATTCTTGTTTACTGCATATATATTGCGATTTGAGTATACTTGGTGAACTAAGCAAAGTTACCCCAATGAACCCAGTCATAAATATTAACTGAAACATTTTTGACTCAGTCATCCAAATACATACAAGGTCACTTTTCCTTAACGCTCGTAATGTCGTAATGTCCGGTGTTTGTAAATGAATTAAAACTTGAGTGGACTGAATTTTGTGTAAATTTATTGACTTCTTAGAACAGATGAAAATGGTTGGTCAGACGCAATGAGCTGTCGCTGCTTTGTTTGCGCTGCATCATGCAAAAGAGATGCCAGAATGGCAATTGTACAAAACTCCGAATTAGGTTCCGTTAGATAAAATGGGAAAAAGAAAAAAGATATTTATGTATGTGTGTAGCTTAACTTTTTCGCTACATTCGTGTTGAGTGGATTGAAACGATAGGAGCGAAATTTTGCAAATATACATACATGTATGCTTAATGTCTAATGAGTTTGGGATTAAAGTTTCAGAGGACCAATAGTTTCCAAACATCCGTTTAAGCATTCAGCTGTGAACAAGCCTAGTGGCATAGATGTTAGAAAGTAGCCTTAGATCGTGGGCATTGTATCTTCGAGTCCCGCTGCAGTAATATTTGTTAAACCCTTGCAGAGGGCATATTGAAATTGTCCAGATGTTTGTAACGCATAGAAGGAAGCATTTCCGGGCACATAAAGTATATATATATTCTGATTAACAGCACTACGAGCTGAGTTGATTTAGGCTTGTCCGTCTGTCTGTCTTTGTCTAAGCTATCGCGACCAAACTTTGCACGAAGTCTTCATGTACAAATACACTGCACATTTGTCGGAACCGGCTGGATCGTATGATCGGTCGAAAACATGCTTCTTATGTCTGCAGGCAGATCAAGTTAATTTTCTGTTTTGGCCACGCCCCCGCAATTAAGAAAAAACGTAATATCTCCCACAGTTTAAAAGATAGAAGGTTCATTCCTTCTGAACATTATCGATCCGCTAAGGGAATAGTAAAGATCGGATAAACGGTTGTCGAGTTATGAGCTAAAGATTGTTCACTGCTGCAGCGCAATAGCAGCGCTGCTTCCAGCTGCATGAAGCATCAAAATTTATGCTGAGCGTATAATTTCGTTGGTACAGAGTATGTTATGGCACAGCCTAGACTGCTTATCCGCTTAAAAAGAGAGATCACTCCTCCGAAAACTATGTAAAGAAACTCTGAAAACCAGAAATATGCGAATTTGATGAAGTAAGAAAAAGTTACCCTAACGAACTTAGTCATTGTAACTGGCAAAATTTTCAGTCAGTTTATTTTAAAGAAAATAGACACCTTAATATAAGGTCACTTTTCCTTAACCTTCGTAATGTCCAGTTAAGCATTCAGCTGGCAATGAGACTCGAACTTACAACCTTCACGTCTTAAGGCGACGTCCTAGCATCTGAACCACGCGGCTTTTTTAGAGCTAAATGCTTAAACTGAAAGACCTTACGAGCGTTAAGGAAAAGTGACCTTATATGTGGGTGATCATTTCCTAGTGAAAAAAACTGCCAGAAATGATCTCCTTAAGGTCAAAAACGTGGCCGTTCGGTTAAAAAGCTGCCTTGAAAGTTGAAGCTAAGGTAATTGCAGTATTTAGTAACTGCTCAGATCAGCACCGGCCGACTTTATTTCATCACAAACCTTTCTTTAACGATAATTTCTCTGTCATATCCAACAAAGGTAAGTGTTAGCTGGACTTCTTTAAGCGTTAATAAAAGTGTATTCAACCAGGCTGCTGAATGTGTCTCTCTTTCATCCATTGCTGGTGTATTGCTAGAGCATTTCGCTGTCTGCCTTACATATCGAACCTCTATCTCTAACCATCTCTGAGATCTGCGCTGCCATAGACTCCACTTTTGGGTCAAGCAGGAAGTTCATGTTTCATCTTCTTTGAGTTGCTGAAAAGTCTCACAAAATGAAATGGCCGTCAAATTGTCAAAGTGAAACTGCTGGGCTTACGATACGCGCGATTCGCTATTAGATTTTAGCAACTGGCTGGCCCCGGGCAACTCTGTGATACACATTTCTTTGAGGGTCGTCGCCTGTGCCTTCTTTCAAATATTGTTGTGTTGCTGTGTTCGTTTTGGCTTGTTTGCTCAATGTTGAGCATTTGATTTCATTTTGTTCAGTTCCGAGTGCGTCTCTGTGTGTGTGTGTGCGTAACATACAGTTTTTTAATAAAAACAAATTCAACGGACAGCCTGCGGCGAACATGGCAGGCAAAATTAAATTATTTCGTTGTTTCAGAAGAACTGAAACTGGAGCTGAGCGCCGTTTGTTGTTCCTGTTGACAGAAATATGTGGGCCGACAGGAGAGGGAGGGGGGATAGCATTTGACAGGCCAAAACATGCCTCCACAGTCGTCCTCCGTTTCACTGACTTGTTTGTAATTTAATGACCAGCAGACAGATCCCATTGAGTTCTCTTAAATGCTGCACTTTTGCGGCCCAAAATGGAGAAACTAGTAGGTAATCTGCTGAAATTGCCACCTTGGCTTGATTTGTTTAATGCGTGCAGCGCCCTGTTGCAAATTGTGCGGCACTTCCGTTTCCGGTTGCATTTCTTTTGCCTAATAGACATTGATTAATGACTCGGCCAGCGACAGGTGAATGCAAATAAAAGCCAACACGTTAATGTTTATTTATGCGCAGCACACGCATAATTAGCCCACGAGTCCCAAAGTGAAGTGGGGGGGGGGGGTCACTTTAATGACCATATTGCAGCGCCTCGAAGGCATCGAATTGGCCAATCCAAAGCCATGAAATTTGCAGCAGTTGGCATTGCAATGCGGCTTTCGCTTTGACACTGGCGACCAGAGCGGGCCGGGACCATAAATTAGGCCCCACATCACTCACAGCCGAGCCAAAGCCGCACACACACACACACACACACACGCACACATGCCAAAGGCATCAATCGTGAAAAGTGCAGTGTGGAAGAGAGCGGAAGTGCCATGCCAGGGTTGCCGGAAAGACACGCAACATTGCATATTGAGACCACACGTCGTATGAGCAATGCCAAATGTTGCCAACAGGCGGCAGCAGGAAGCTAAAGCCAAGGGGTGGCTGGCTGGCCGGCGATATCGCTCATATTTTCCAATTCGCATTATGCAGCCTACAGACGACCGCACAAGCCAGCAAACAAACAAAGTCAGAGGCCGCATCGGGCCACACTGTCTCAGCTGCATTTGCATATCCTGCCATGACCTGTCATGCTCCTGCGGTGCCCACCCCAGCCAGGCACTGCGTTGCTTTATGACCCCATAAAAACATTCATACACAATATTCTTAGATCAATTCCAGCCAACTGCCACATTTAGCCGAGCAGACACCATCACGAGAGCCAACTGCAGTCCGTGAGTCGGAGGAAGGGTGAGGCGGGTGGGGGGCGGGGCATTAATTTGGTGCCACAAATGTAATTTTCCCACTCTAAAACCAGGCGACGACAGAAACTATTGTACATCAGCGGCTGCCATTAAATCGAAACCAATTAATTGCCTCATAATTGACAGCTTGACTGTTTGGGTAATTTGTTTTTGCATGTTCGCCTGTCAGAAACTTTTATAGCATTTTTTTTTCTTTTGGACTTTGTTTACTCCATCGATTTTGAAGAGACGCTGTGAGGGCATTTGTTAGGTCTGAGTTGAGGCTACAGCACTTAATGGGGAATTTGAAAGGATTGGAGGATGCATGTACAGACACCAAGTGGCCTATAGAAGTTCTTTGTATCTACGGCAGGGCTGGGCACCAAAACTTTTGTCCCCTCACAACCCTCTGTACCACTGATTTCATGTATTTTCATTCATTTTCTAGCCGAAACAACTGAAACTTCATTTTGGACCTGATATATGCTATCCAATTGAATGTAAATTGAGTTTTACCGGGGCTAAATGTCTTGGCTTAAAGTTCAATAAAGCTTGTTCATAAGCTCGGAGCGCAGAACGAAGCTTGAAATGGGCTTGTAACTATTAATATCTTTAGAGAACTTCCAGAAGTACACAGAAAAAAATATATGAAAAAACTACACGAAAATGTAGTTTTTTCTACACGTTTCACAGGGATTTTACACCCACTACGTTTATGTAGCTTTTCTACATGCCACGTTTAGCTTTCTCATTTCTACATGCGGCATGTAGCTTTCCTACATGCCACGATGTGGGCCCACCCCGAGCAAAAAAATTTTCTTTTAAATTCAGCTATTATCCCCACAATATTTTCACAAGGGAGTGTGTTGAGGAGGGGAGAGTAGGAAGGGGCACGGTAGGGGAAAGTCTTCTTTCTGACAAGCCTAAGACATTCGTTTTTTTTTTATTTACTCACCTTGTCTGGGGTTTGAACTCAAAATTCACATACTTTCTCTCTGCAATTCAAACACAAATGACGGCATCTCAGCCCACACGACTACCAAGCACTCGCGCGGCATTGCCGCAAATCAAAGTCATAAAGGGAAGTGACATTCAAGCGACGATGAGCTAATGGATCAACAACACGTTTCGTGTAGATTTTCTATACGTGGCATTCAGCATTTGAAATCCTTAGCGTTTATTTAGAAAACCTACATGTAACGTGTGGAAAGCATTTTTCTAAATGAAAAATATGAGTATTCTGTACTGATTTTAAGCTTCAATTTTCGTTTAGAATTTCCACACGCCCGTGTAGGTTTTCAATATCTAAACGTTAATGTAGAAAATCTACATTTCCGTGTGGAAATCAGATTGTTGAATAAAAAGTGTAGAAATACTTTGGAAAAACGCAAATTTCCTCTTGTCATGTACCCTTTGCATTTGTCCACGCAGCATTTAACTTTTCTGTATGCCTCGTGTAATTTTTTTATTGCTACACGTTTATAAAGTTTTTTCTACATGCCTCGTGTAACTTTCTGATTTCTAAATTTTTCGTGAGAAGTTTAGCAGGGTGAACTACGTTACGTTTAGGATTGTCGTTTCTACACGTGGCGTGTAGCTAATTTTTTTTCTCTGTGTATGTATAACGAATTTCGTGATTTTCATGCCAATCGTGCAAAAGTCTTCTACAATGAATTTCTCTCAATGAATTGTTTCTCGTTTCACCGTTGATCTGGCTAATTCAAATATAATATCATGTGGGGTTTTCTTTATGGATTAAATATATGGGTGATACTTAATTGATATTTAAAAGTAAGATTAAGGTTTGTTACATCCGATTTGGAACAATTTGAGAACAGCTTGAACGAACTGAACCGACTCGAACTTCGACTCCCACGCCTCGTTGGCGCCCGAAATCTCTCACACCTCTGCGGCACACGTCTTCGATCAATAAAAACTCAACTGCCCTCGTCTAGGGCTTGATCCCGACTCCCAGCTCGCCTACGTTGAGTTCTCTCCTGATCTGCTTCGTTGTTTGGCTCTTACGTATTTCAGTTGACATTTGAAATACTTCTCGTTCTGTTCTTCGTGATGTTGTCTAGGGAAGTAAGGTGCTGCATCTTTATAATAGTGGAGTTTTGTTAGCAGGCAGCAATATTCCAACCCACATATTATAGCATTCATTTCACCACCAAGAGCGCAACAACGCCCACGGGCGTTATGGCATGCACCCACGAAATCTTTCCATACTTTAAAACTTTGACAATTTTCCATTGATTTGACAGCTGCTTGAACTTTTCCTTTGAGAATTTCAAAAGCTTCAGTTAAAACAAAAGCAAGAGGTCAATATTCCAAAACAGACAAGCATATCCTTCCTTTGAAACTTTGACTGCAACTTATCTAATTATTGAGAGTTGAAACCAACAGTTTTCCGGCTTTTGCTTTGTTTTATTTGCTTTTTAAGAATCAGCGGATACTGCAAAAGTTTTCAACTCGCTTTGATACGGAGTTTTCTGAGTACTTTCAAGGAGGTAGAGCAGAAATCATTACAGGTTTTCGTATAAGCCTTTGTATTTGGAATTGAACTCTTTGACTTTATATGTGAAGTGTCAAAAATAAGCTTTGTTTGTACAACCAGAGTGATTTAAGTACGAACGGTCTTAAATGGAGGAACATTCGTTATTGCATTTTGGAAGAATTTCGGTTTCAAAATTGAGCTGAATTTGTTTTCAGTTCGGTCCTAGGTAAAGAAACTGGAGACACAAGGACAAGCACATTTGAGAGCATAGCCTTAAGCCCGTTTTCGCCTTTTTAGGCGGAGAAAGCATGTTACAATAATAAGCTATGGTAAAGCTGACTTTAAGCTCTCTGCTCAGTCCGCAAGACGTTTATATGTTGCGGTCCAAGGTAGGGTGCTAACAGTATGCGCCCTCAGCAAAGTACTTAAAACGTTCACTGTTTTGCGTACTCTTGAAGCGTAAGCTTCGTCGCGCAACAGCTCAGTACTTAAACAAAACATTAAGCACCTTACCTTCTTTGTTGTAACAAATTGAGGCCTCTTGCTGTACAAGCAAAAGCTCAGTTCGTAAATAAAGCTTATTGCCACATTTTGTTATTGCTTTATGGAGGGGTGTGTAAGGAAACTATCGAGCAAAGAGCGCAAACAATTTTTGCTCTAATGGGGCTTTGAAATTCCCAATCGGTTATGCCATTGCTGGCATGAAAAGAGGCTTCTGTTGGGCTGACAGTTGACAGGCAATGACTGATGCTACTTTTTGGTGTTGCGTGTTCAATTGAGCCGGCTTAAACTTATTAAAAAAGCTTGAAAATGTATCTTCCATTAAGCAGAATGAAACAAAAATAGGAAAAATCAATTGATTTGAAATTGTTGTTTGATTGGAAGATGAGCGCTTTTACTTTTAAAACTGCTCAGCTCCTAAGAACAAACAATCTTAGGTTTTTGACAATGAACTATGCTCTTGGTTCAAAATAGAATGCATTCTTACTCTTAGTTTACTTAACACTTGATTCAAGTTTCTTTTGTTAATGATTTGAGAATGTTTCGTACTTGGCTCAAGTATAAAACGGTATCAAAATTGTATACTTTGATCAAGAATTGAGCTGTTGGATAAAGAACTTGCATTCTTATCGAACTTCGAAATTCGGCTTTAAAAATTAGTACTTGAATCAAGAAATGTGCTCTTGGATCAAACATTTTCATTCTTAGTCTTGGATCAAGAAGAACGGTACTAAAAATGAATACTTAGATCAAGAATTGAGCTCTTGGATAAAGAATTTGCATTCATATCGAACTTCTGACATCAAACCTGCTTGATCCAAGTATAAAATTGTCTATATTTGCTCTGAGGGTAAGAGGATCTTTCATATAAAGCCAACTTTCTGTCTGAAATTATATAAATGAGTGTGTGATCAAATCAAATCAGAACTCAGAAAAGATTTCTCTCAACCTCAGACCCATTTCACCAAACCTTTTGCTAACGAAGACACATAATCATTCAAGTTGAAGCCAATTTAAAGTCAGCAATCCCGATCGCCTCTCTCTCCCACTGCTACACTAGCCAAAAACCCGCTTCCCTCAACTTCCCTCACCTACCCTCAACGCTGTCCATAAATTAATACACTTGATGGCAGAACCTAATTTATGTAAAAGGCAAATAAATCAATTAATGTCAAACAACCTGTAGCAACCACGCGCCAAACAATACACAAAAAACACCTCGAGCCCTGGCCAGAAGTGTGTCCGAGGCGGCTTTCTGGATTCGTTAGCCTAATAATAATTTGGGGGGCGAACTGACATTCTCGGCTGAGGGCAAATATAATTAATTATGTACCACAAAATTCGAGTAAACACAATACAAATTTTGTAGGGGCCGCCGCCGTGCGCCGAATCAATAGTCGATCCCACAAAACTTTGCCATTTGGTAATGTTTTGCCAAATAATGAGTTAGCCGTTGGAGATGGAGGCCCAACAGCAACTCCAATCAATTATACGGCCAATTAAATGGCCGAAAAGGCAGCGGAAATGCCGAAAAATGTAATGAAGTCGACGGCAGTGAGTCGCTGAGTCGCTGGTCGCCATTTATTTCATGTTGTTCGGTGTATTTGTTATTGAAAAATAAAACTGTCTGTGCACGTTTACCGAAGATAAACAAGCATCGAGAACTAATGAGGCAAGCAGTGGCAGCAGCAGCTGACCACCTGAGAGTCCCTGGGAATTTCAATAGCTGTCCGGGCTCCGGTTGCTGCTTAAAGAGCTCGTTAGTTTTCAAAATGCAAATTAATTGACCAACAAAATGCAACGAAATGAAACAAACCGCTCACATATCCCATCAGGCAGCAGCCAGCAGCCAGCAGCAACTTCATCTCAGCTCTCTCCGGCTTGTGGCGGTTTCGAGTTACTAATTTGTTGCTCTGTTCTGGGCTTCACTCAGTACGAAAGTTATGTGAACTATTTTCCATTTAATAAATTGCCCAATAAGCCTCGAAAGAATTTCGAGAAATATGCATTGTACATCAAGGAGATAGCGGGCAGTGAGGAGACCAAACAGTGCACCTGTCCCTGGCTGCAGGCAAATTGCGGTTACACCAGCTGACAGTCTATTAACGAAAAGGAATCTGTGTTATTGTTTTCCGAGCACTGCAGGTAAATTACTGGTTGGCAGCTAAACTTTAATTAAGACAATGCCAGAACACAACATTCACTCGGTGTCCATATGCCAGTTCAACAGTAAGTGCGTTGAGTAAGTGCGTTGGGTCATAGGTTAAACGAAATATGTTACAAGCATTTAACTTAGTTGCATATACTTGATTGAACTGAACGGTAGTAGTCTGTTTGAAATGCAAGCCGGTTCTTAACAAAACTTCGAACCAAAACCACTATTTCTGGCAGTTAAGGGTGAGACTTTACCAGTCCCCAGTTATGCAATTTGCACAATTCTTCACAGTACAAGGTTCAAGAAGACGGGAATACAATCGAAAAACTCTAAGTGCTGCATAACCAACTAAAGATTTATAATGCTGAACAGCGAATGCACATATTTTTTGGATAAACTCAAACTGTTAAGTTACATTTTGGATTTGTATGCTCATTTTAGGCCTTCAAGACCACTTAACAGGATTTGTTCCGACTAGCAGCCATCTTTAAGCCTGGCAAATCCAACTGGACCATCCGAAAGAAGACTAAAATTCGTAAAATACATGGTGATACTCGAGTGCAGAGGTCTTTGTATTCTGTATCGGAGGTGTCGAGGTTCTAGTCCGATAGAAAAAAGAATTTAAGCAGCTGTAGTCGAATGCCCCAACTCCAAAATACCCTGTACCATTGGTTTCGTTTGATTTCATTCTGTTTTAGACGAAAGAATACACCTACAGTGAAACAGTGATCCAAACAGTGACCAAAACAGTGACCGATACAGTGAACCAAACAGTGACTAAAACAGTGATAAAAAATGTGACCAGTAACCAAATCCGTGACCAAAACAGTGATCAAAACTGTGACCACTAAATAAAACAGTGACCCAAACAGTGACTAAAACAGTGATCAAAACTGTGACCTGTAACCAAAACAGTGACCCAAACAGTGACCAAAACTGTGACCAGTAACCAAAACAGCGCCCAAAACAGTGACCAAATCTGCGATTGAAACTGTGACCAGTAACCAAAACAGAAACCAAACTGTGACCAGTGACCAAATCCGTGACCAAAACTGTGACCAGTAAATAAAACAGTGACCAAAACAGGGATCAAAATTGTGACCAGTAACAAAAACACTGACCAAAACAGCGATCAAAACTGTGACCAGTAACCAAAACAGAAACCAAACTGTGACCAGTAAATAAAACAGTGACCCAAACAGTGACCAAAACAGGGATCAAAATTGTGACCAGTAACAAAAACACTGACCAAAACAGCGATCAAAACTGTGACCAGTAACCAAAACAGTAACCAAATCAGTGCCCAAAACAGTGACCAAATCTGCGATATAAACTGTGACCAGTAACCAAAACAGAAACCAAACTATGACCAGTAACCAAATCCGTGACCAAAACAGTGATCAAAACTGTGACTTGTAACCAAACAGTGACCAAAATAGTGATCAAAACTGTGACCTGTAACAAAAACAGTGATCAAAACTGTGACCAGTAACCAAAACAGTAACCAAAACAGTGACCAAATCTGCGATCGAAACTGTGACCAGTAACCAAAACAGTAACCAAAACAGTGCCCAAAACAGTGACCAAATCTGCGATATAAACTGTGACCAGTAACCAAAACAGAAACCAAACTGTGACCAGTAACCAAATCCATGACCAAAACAGTGATCAAAACTGTGACTTGTAACCAAACAGTGACCAAAATAGTGATCAAAACTGTGACCTGTAACAAAAACAGTGATCAAAACAGCGATCAAAACTGTGACCAGTAACCAAAACAGTAACCAAAACAGTGACCAAATCTGCGATCGAAACTGTGACCAGTAACCAAAACATTTCCCAAGGCAGTGACCAAAACAATGATCAAAACTATGACCAGCAACCATAACATTGACCATAACAGTGACCAAATCAACGATCGAAACTGTGACCAGTAACCAAAACAGTAACCAAGACAGTGATCAAAACTGTGACCAGTAACCAAATCCATGACCAAAACATTGATCAAAACTGTGACCAGTAACCAAAACATTGACCCAAACAGTGACCAAAACGGTGACCCAAATCAGGAAAGAAATCAGGAATGCAAGCAGGTTCAAATCAAATTAAACCGTATTTTTTATTAAACCGAACCACAAAATTGAGGTTCTGACCTGCTTCAGGCTAGCTATTATTTCTAAAGAGGTTCGATTCAAGGTTTGACTCACAGCTAAATAATATATTCCATTTCAAGACCGAAACGATCCGGCAGTTAATCCGTTTTGAAGACCTGCTTAGAAGTCTGACTTGTGGACCAAATCTAATTCATAAGTATGCGCGCGCACATGCTTATGCTGTTGAAAGATGATGCAGGCTGCCTTGTTGCCACAGAAGTTAGAAAAATTGCAATCGATATGAAGTAAATCGTTAATATATTCACAAAATATGAACCAATAAATGAAAGCGTGATTTTTCGCACCAAAATGTTATTTGTTATATGGAACCCCATTGGAACGAAGACTGCCGAGTGACATCGACCAGAAGTAACTACAACAAGCCCTAAGTTTTTTGACAAGCCTTACTCATGTTCATGTGTGAGTAATAATCGTGAAACAAGTACTTTTGGCATGATTCCATGTCCGACTAGGCGTATGATTAATGCCCAACACTGATACAGACCCATAGATCTCCCATATGTAATAAGAAAGAAAGTCGGTCAAGCCCGACTGAAACAGTACTCTGTACCAACGAAGTTAAACGCTCAGCATAAATGTTGATGCTGCAATAGCAGCTGAAAGCGCTACAGCAGCGAACAGTCTCTTGACCATAGCTCGACCACCGCTCATCTGATCTTACCCATTCCTTCTGAGGATCGATAAGTTATCCTGATTACTAAATATGTTTAGAAGGTATGAATCATCTATCTTTAAAACTGTGGGAGATATGACGTGTTTTCCAAATTAATGGGGCGGGAGGGGGCATGGCCAAAATTGAAAATAAACTTAATCTGCCTGATAGTATAAGAAGTTTTTGTCCCATACACGTCGAACCTCTTTCTCTTACCATCTCTGAGATCTATGTCCGTACGAACGGACAGACAGACGAACATGGCTATATCGACTTGGCTTTTGATGCTGATCAAGAATATATATACTTTATGGGATTGGAGATGCTGCCTTCTGGCTGTTACATACTTTTGCACAAACTTATTATACTACATGCACCTACGGTACAGAGTATACGAAGTTATGGCAGTTCGGGTACCTGTACACTAGGGTGCTCTTTTTAAGGTCAAAATTTAAATTTACTAAGGGCGCCCCCTTAATCGATTCCTTTTGCATTATAGATAATAAAATTTTTAACCAAAAAAAAAATAAACCAGTTTTAATAGGCGCGCCGAGGCCATAAAGTTTGCTCTAAAAATTACCCATACGCCCCGTAGTCTACATCGAATTTCCAATAATAAGATCTGTGCTACATGGGTCGAGCTGTCATTTTGATCGATTTTGATATTAAAATTCCCCAATTGTAAACAAAAATGGACAAGGAACCTCACGCATTCCTGGTGGGCGCTTTAAGTCCCGGTTTTGTCGAGTCAGTTGGGCTGCCTTGTAAAAGAGATGTACTATCTGTGCTTTTATTTGACATCCGGATACGGAAGTTGCCACTTAAAGGAAGTGCGAATGTAGTTGCCCACCAACTGCACAATTTTTATAGATGGACGCTCAAGCCCCATTCAAAAGCTTAAGACGCATCGTTCACGATATAGTTGGACTTTACCAGGAATATACTGCGCTGAAAAAAACACAAATAGAATGGGTGATACATTCAGAAGGCGGCGCAGAGGTGGCACGAGGATGATAGCTTTATAAAAGGCCAACACATCATCTCGGGCTTGCACGTAGTGAATGACGTTGCTGAACGTGCAGTCAAGACTATGGAAGATTACAGTGGCAAAATCACAGCTAATGAACATCAGCAGCAATGTGTGCTACAATGTATTGAAAACCACAGAAATTTGTATCCAGACTGTCGAAAAAAAACACTTTTAAAAGAGTATAATTAAAGATCTTTTTTCGAACCAATTTGTTTTTGGTTTTTGTTGGTTTTTTTTGTTGATTTGCTTGGTTCAGTTTTTTATTTTTATCCTACAACTTTTGGCGGAGAGGAGAGGATGGTTGGTTGCTATCTGATGCCAGAGAGTCCCAAGCGACAAGTCCCCCGCAGTTTTCTCTCCCCTAATTCAATGAGGCTTTTCTGGAAGCTTGTATCACAGTCATCAGGCACAGATAGGGATCGGATCCAAATTTAAGGTTTCGTAACATCGATGCGGTCTGTACAGACATAGGACACACGAAATATCTTGTGCTGTCGCTCGCTATCCGAAAATAGGAAGTATTTCTACATATAGAGCAAACGATTGTGTGCGCTTGGGATTGGGGGAATGGATATCGAAAAGGTCTCAAACAATACAGTTGGAGAAGGTGCCGGCTAGCATCGAAATGCTTTTTAGTGGCCAAATCCCAATACATCAGATTCTTTAATCAGCGCAACAAGTTAATCCTCCACGAAGTGGTTTAAAGTCTTAAGAGTATGTTTATTCCTCCAACTGATTTTACTAATTAAGGCCCTATTCTCCTTCAGCTTGCTGTTTTTGACCTTTTTTGAAAAAATTCTCATTTGAAAACGCAAAAAGATATTTGAATTTTGTTTTTTTTATTGAATTAGTAATGAATGAAAGAAAATAAAAAAAAAATTTTCGCCGCGATATAGGGGCTGTCCATAGATGATGGCACCGTCAAAGTTGGCTCTCAAAAAAAAAGGCATGGTGCTGGCGGCCACGATTCCGCCAGTTCTAATGAACCGATTTGGATGAAACAAAGTTTAATCGACGTAGAATTGTCACCATTCTGGCCCGTAGTAAAATAAAAATTTTGCGATTTTTTTTGACAAAATGGCGGCCACTTGAAATTGACAAATCGAATTTGGACCCATTTTTTTGTAGTTTAGTGTAAAAATAAAATAGTAAAAATCGCAAAATTTTTATTTTACTACGGGCCAGAATGGTGACAATTCTACGTCGATTAAACTTTGTTTCATCCAAATCGGTTCAGTAGAACTGGCGGAATCGTGGCCGCCAGCTCGAAAAACGTGGTTTCGAGATAAACGCGTTCAAAGTTTGAAGCAACATAAAAACTACTCATTTTAGCGAAGACATGACCCCACAAAAATGGCCATATCTTCTAAAGTATTTCGAATTTCAAAAAACCCTTTTAGGGTTATATTCTTAAATGTCCAAGCTATAAAAAAATGCAAAAAAAAAAAGTCGAAAAAAATTTTTTGCTGAAAGAGAATAGGGCCTTAAGTTATTGAGAATAAATCATTTTATTTGATATCTTCCACTATGGTTAGCACACTATATTTTAAATCAGAGCAACCTTTTGAAAACACGAAAACATTTTGCTTGAAGTCGACGCCAACTACAAAAATATATAAAGTTAAAAGGCAACACTGCGTATGAGTAATATCTAAAACTTTGGAGCCCCGGCGCGTCCACTAAATCATAATTTTTTGACCTTTTTTTTTATTTTTCGTTAAATATACACCATAAACGATCGAATGAGGGGGCGCCAGTATGACCTTAATTTTTCCATACAAAAAAAGTGCGCCCTACTGTACATATTTTACAGCTACAACTAAGCTTCTTCGATATTTTAATGTATATATATTCTTCATCATCATTACCCAGTGGATATAGCCATGTCCGTCCCTAAAAACTTTTCGGATGTTTTTTGGGTAAGATTTCTCAGATAAATAATACTTATTATTCAAAGACATCTTCCATAAGCAATTCATTGATTAGTTTTCAGTTAATTATTTGCCACTGCATGCGTGCAGGTTGGTTCCTCGTGCTTGTAAGCTGCACCACTCCGCCAAGGACATCTGCCGACTGCATATCAGGGGCAAACTCTGACAAAGTTGCGCGCGGCGCGCTTCGCCCGCCGCCTGCCTGTTTGCCTCTAATTTGACAGCCGTGGCTTGGCATTGTCGTTTCGTTTAGGTGTTGTCTATCTTTGTCAGCGACACGCCCCCTTGGCCAGCACGAGCGACTTCTTGTGCACATTCGGAAACATTTTCTTTGTCAGTCGAGGTTGCATTTTATTGTGTTACAACAGAGTTTGGTTTTTATATGGTTCTCTGCAATCGAGTTGTTTCTCTTGGCCGCCCCGGGAGCGGCATTCAGGGATTTGGTCTGACAGCTTGCTTGAAATTACAACTGTCAATTGCATTTAATTCGACTCGTTGTTGGCGGTTTGACCTAAGTGGGGCAAACATGAAACAGAAGCAAAAACAAAACAAAAAAGTGAACCAAGTTTGGCTGGAAATGGAAACAGAAATTGTTTAAGCGCACATGGGGCGTATGGGTAATGTTTTTTGCTCTCAACATCGGATTATAAATGCGTTGAGATTGGAGCTGATTTCGTGTCCAGTTTCAAAGGCTGCGCTCGTCACGTCGAGTGTCGAGCGAAATGAACCGTTGGCAGCTGTAAAAAAAAGCTTTTGCGCGACTGCTTTTGAAATTTGGCGCCCTCGCACAAAGACCCCAGCATCAGTGGGCAACAAAGAAGCACTTGACAGGCTCACACACACACACGCACACACACACACAAGCACACCCACACAGAGACATTGTGGTAAAAGCTCTCAAGTGCCAACAGCAACAACAAGTAAAGCGAAGCTGACTCGGCCTCGGTTGTTGGCAACGTCAGCGTCGTCCTTTTCAGCTGCGCAGCGACGCTTAAGGAGACTTTGGTAACTGAATGCGTCGCACACACACACACACACACACTCAGCCACACACAAATGGATGCGGTGAAATTCATGGTATTGAAGCTAACGCCACCTCGCGGCCAGTCCGCAGATTAAATTAACAGTGCGCTGTGAACCAAAGGATGCCATGGTGAGATCAGCTGGCACAGAGTCCTTGAGGCCCTTGAGAAAGTCACCACAGCTGCTGCTGCTGCTGCTGCTGCGGCTGTTAATGTTGTCGCCTGCTTACCACTTACAGCTACATTTGGGTCTGGTTTTCTTTTCCCTTTTTCGCAGCTTGTCCAATTTGCCAGTTTAGCTGTCAACGTTTTCCTTCGCTTGGCAGTCGCCAAGCCACAAAGCAATCCTTTGATATTGCATCCTTTGGCGCAAATATCAAATTTCCTTTCGCTGAAACATATCACAAGCATTTCTTGCATTTCGTTTCATCCCTGCGCTTTTCCCAGCAAAGTAATGACAAAATCAGTTAAAGATACTTTCTGCTTGGCCAACTCAATACGCACTTTGAGCTGCCATCCTGCGACAGACCCCTGCAGTCCTGCCAAAAAATGCTGTGTGCACTTTGAGTGTCTGCTTTTTTTTGTTGTTTTCCTTGTGTCTTTTTTTTTGTTGGCACGTTAACGCGGTATATGAAATATGAATTCACTTACGCATCAGACTCGGCCCCGGGGCCATTAAGCCAATGCCATTCGCAGCCAAAAGGATGCGCTGGATGCCCCCTCCCGGCTGTGTTGCTGGTGCAACCTTTGTGTGTTTTTTTATGCTCTTTACAGACCAAATAAAGTGCTGATGTTATGGTTAGTCTTTCTTGTTTGAAGGCTTTATGGCCAAAGACATAAGTTTGACCCGCCGACGCTTGGATGCCCTTCGAAAAGGACACTTTTTATGCCGCTTTTGCACTGTTCGATGAAAGCCAAGTGACGCAATGTGACAGCCGTGCACGAAAAGTAACCGTGTCAAATTCAGATATCCGATACTACATTGTTTTATTTAGAGACCAAGAAAAGTACCCACGAACTGGAAACTAGACTTACTCGTGGAACGATTTGCTCTGATGCACATATCCGGGAACAATACACCCATATATTGGGACCCTTAAGTAGACGCCTTTCAAAATGATCGATTGACATTTTCTTTGATGAAAGAGCTTTTAAGGTGGTGGGTATTTCCCGACGCACCAGCCCTAGTTACTCTAGAGAGGGTTCTCCGCTCACGTTAGCCAGCAGTTTTGCTTGTTGCATCGCCCTGTTACCAGTGGTTTTTAACAAAAAGGTGTGAGTCGACTTGAGAAGCAGTAAACCAGGCTTGCTCTGGGTTCGAAGCACTTATGAACCATTAAAATTTGTCAAAGAACTTCGCATCCAAATGAACCACAAACTGTATAAACTCGTTGGGGGCATCAATCTCGCCCAATGCATAAATCAACAAGAGCTGCGCTGAATAGGATATTTTACAGATAAGGACTGATCCATCAAGCTCCAGCCAAGCGGGCGTACAAACGGAATGCGAAAGACCCTCGGGGAAAAGCAAGGCATGGACGATCGAAACTAAGATGGAAAGACCAGTTGCGACGGGACATTAAGCAGCTTGGATCAACTGGTGCCAGCTCGCACAAGACAGAAGCAATTAACGGGCATTCATAGCTACTCCGTTTGTGCTGACCTTATCATTCCAAAGAAGAAGAATACATTCAAAGAGTTTGAGGTACGGAACTGTGTCACGAAACGGTCCGATTTGAAGGCCAAGAGCATATCACCTTTGGACAGTCTTTTCAAGCCATGCGTAACCAACCGAGTGACAATTTAGTTAGGCCCTCTGCAACGTTCATATAAATGTCCTCGCACTCTTTTAAATGTGTGTGTGTGTGTAAAATGCCAGTCGACTTTTTTTGGTATGAGGCCAAATGGATTTTTTGGTTGGCCGCTGCAAACAAAACAAAAAGAACAGTGCCATTTGGACAGAGACCCGTGAGCACAAATAGCCAAGTCCGTTGAGTTAAAAAGGGAACCAGTGAATGAGTTAATTAGAAAACGATAAGAAATTTTTGTGGACCAATCGAAAGCAATGACACCAGCATTGAAAAAAGGACAATTTTGATAAGTCGACTTTAAAATGTGTAGAGGTTTGTTAATGAGTTCAAATTTTATGGTTCACTCTGCAGGTTTGATCCTTATTGCAAAATAAAGGCCTGGGAGACAAAAATGTATAAAAATTCTCAGCAGATGGCGCTGTGGGCGCACTTTTCAATCTTAAGTTCAATTCAATTACAGTTTAACATGAGGCGCAGTAGGCGGTCTTGTCAATTGACAGCTCAACCGATAGTTGTGGGAACTACCAGGGGTAGCCATAGCTTATGTTAACACTGGTCAACAAAAAATGCCTCTTTATACTCTGTACCGTAGGTAGAGTTTATTAAGCTTGTGTAAAAGTATGTAACAGCCAGAAGGAAGCATCTTCGACACCATAAAGTATATATATTCTTCATCAGCATCAACAGCCGAGTCGATATAGCCATGTCTGTCCGTCTGTCTGTCCGTATGAACGCACAGATCTCAGAGATGATTAGAGATAGAGGTTTGACATGTATGGGACATATGCTTCTAAAGTATGCAGGCAAATTAAGTGTACTTTCAATTTTGGCCACGCCCCCTTCCGCCCCCGCAATTTAGAGAATACGTCATTTGTCCCACAGTTTTAAAGATAGATGCCTCGAACTTTTTAGACATATTTAGTTATCAGGATAACTTATCGATCCGACAAAGGCATGGTGAAGTTCGGATGAACGATTGTCGAGTTATGATCAAAAGACTGTTCGCTGCTGCAGAGCAGTTGCAGCGCTGCTTTCAGCTGGTACTGCAGCATCAAAATTTATGCTGAGCGTATTATATCGTTGGTACAGAGTATGTTATAGTCGGGCTTCACCGACTTTCTTTCTTGTTTCTTATTCAAAGATCGGACAAGAATATTCTTAGAGGGTTTCCAACGCAGAACACAAATCTGACTTCCGTAAGTTCGCATCAAGTCGAGATTTTGAGATCAATGAACTGAAAGTCTCATAACATTTGCCCTTCTTCGATCACGTGTGAGGAATAATGCCAAAGTACTAGAAGTATTCTAATTAGGCTTCAGGTAAAGCTTGAACTGTTAACCAAATGGAAAGCCTTCAATCAGTCCAAATTGTTCAGATTTGTGTACAGCGATGACAATCCGATCTCACTTTAACTACTTTTTAAACCGCATCTTGCAACTTGAGGTCAACTTGAATTCGGTTGGTCGAGACAATTCCCTAACAGTTTATGTCGGTTTTAGGTCGCTTACTATATAAGCGTGTATAAAGCTTGGCTGAACCAAGGTTCGAACCAAAACTCTGGCCCAAAAACCTAGAACCTCCAAATTCTAAGCCTGTACCATTGGTAAATTTTGGTTCGAACCCTCGAGCCGGAGATCCACGAAATTTTTTGGGCTTGCAGCCCTGTTTTATACGAAAGCTCCATGTCAATATTTGACCCCTCCTCAAATTTTATGGGCATGGTCACCAATTTGGTCAACTAGAATTAATAGGTGAACATTTGAAAGAGATACACTTTATCCTGTACTCTCCATAGTTCATCTCCATTATCTTTCATACTTCTTATCTAATTTGCTCCCGCCTGTCCCACATACCGCCTGTCCGTCCGACCGTCTGTTTCTATTCTACCTCCTTCGTCAGTTTGACAACTATCTAATACAAATACTATACAAACCGGTCAAAAAACTAGTTTTAGTTAGAAAAACTTGTAAGTTTCAATGGAAACGGCGCCAAACACAGCATATCTTAGTTGGCTCTACTTTCCCATGATTCCACTTAGTTGTTAACTTAGCTGTGTAGGATAGTACACCCAATTAATATCCACTTGCCATCCCACTCATTGCCAGTTTCTTGCTCCAACTCTGCTACATCTCCAACACCAAACACAGTGAAATAATCCTTTCCCAAGGACATGACTACATTCTCATCAACTGTAAAACAGGTTGAGAATATAAAATTCAACAAATACTTTCCTCTTCACTGTGGAAGCATTAAGAACCCACAGAGCGGCCAGCACAAAATCTCGAACTCTAACACCTAAATCCGCTTTCGACTGGCCCACAATGGCATACGGAATATGAGTAGAGCAATTATTAGATGGCAACCAACTGTTATTTCGGCATTAATGCAGTGGGCGGCTGGATGGGGCGCCCAGTTGAAGGCTGGCCAGGAGTTTTATGTGATTTGCAATGCAGCTAGCAGCAAGCAGCAACAATAACATGAACCGACCAAACTTTCCAATGCAGAGTGGCCCGACAACTCGCACCATTTGTGCACGTACACATGGAGTACATTATAACAATGGCCAAGTGCAAACATTAGAGTGAGTATATAAAATGCTTTCTTTGTGCATGATAGCGCGCTTAGTTTTGGGGAAACTCGGCAAGGAAAAACAAAAACAAGCCAAAAGCAATAGACAAGATGATGGCAAGGCATTGTTAAGTTGTTGGAAGACCGCAAGACACACACACTCGGCCAAACCTACAAACGTCCGCCCGGCATGTGAGTATAAAGTATTTTTAGATATGCCCAGATATGAACCCAACCAACGGACACAGGGACACAGGCAGCCGGTCTGGGGGGGAGAAAAAAGAATTTCATGAAAGATTTAACATTCAAATGTGCAGAAAAAGGCGAGTGCTGCTCAGGGAAACGGTTTGCTTTTTGCAGCTAAATAAAACTACTTAAGCACATGTGAATGAACAGCATAAAAGACTACGATATGCATTTTGCTTATGTTTATTTAAAATGTGAAATATATTTTATACAGCAGCAGCAGCGGCAGAGAGTTGAATCTGCTCGTCAAGAAAAGAACTGAAACTAAATTGCCGGCAGCAAACTTATACATTTTTATATTATAATCGGATACGGCAGCGTCTCTGTATGAACAATATGTCAGCGGGTGGAAGGCGGCAGTCGAAATGTGTTCGCTGCAGATTCTTAATCAGGACAAGCTTATCTGATATGCACAAGCTGAGCAACAAAAACGACAGCAACAGGAGGACTGTCAAATAAACCAAGCGCTGGACACTGCACATAAAAGAATCTCGAATCTCCTTGTTAGGAGCCCAGAGCCTTTACCTGTAAAATCAGCAGGCAACTATTTTGTATTAAAGCCAAGGAGCCAGCCAAACAAACACTGGACTCTGGTTCAAGTTTTGTATGCTTTTGCTTAAGACTGATTCCCGGAAAGCACTAAAATGCATTTTTAAGTCGAGCGGAGCAAGGCAAGCTTTAACTTTGTCGAAGTTTTAATACACTAGCAAATGCTAGCAACAAGTGAGAGTACTCGGTATACACATATAATGGATCTACATGTCAGATTTTGAATCGTTCATAATCTTTGTGTTTTCTTTTGGGTTGAAAAAGCCATTAAATAAGTCAAAGTTCAAACTACCCACCAAAATATATTTAATTTCGATGGCAAACACTCCAACTAGTTTATCGATAACTATTTTATACCATTATACCATCAGCTGTATCAATCCCAGGATCACTTAAGGTTTAGTCAGGGCATTGAAACACCTCTTTTCTTATACCCTACAACTCTACTGTGCAAATACGTTAGGCAATATCTTCTCTTTGCGTTTCCAACTCAGCATCTCGCGACTCAGCACGAATGGTGACATTTTAACGCACACGACTATCACCACTTCGCGCTGATCAATACCATATATTTACTTCCCAGGGTCAAAGATAATTCTTTCTTGCTATTCGCACAAACTAAATATTGTCTACTTACAATCAGAAAAAAATGTCGCTCTAAACAGAAAAACAGTTTTCCTACTTTTATACCAAGTCCGTTCTTGGTTATTCCTTTCTTAAAACAAGACCACATTCTTATAAAAGTACCATCCTCTTTGAATCAATGAATAAATTAAGAAAACTCGTTCTTAAGTTGGGACTTGAATAATGATTGACCCGTCCAGCCTGATGATAAACGCCAAGAAAAAGGTAAATGAAACTATTAGACAGTATTAGAACTATATATCTCTACAGATCCTTTTTATTATACCCTTGTAGAGGGTATATAGAAATTGTCCAGATGTTTGTAACGCATAGAAGGAAGCATTTCCGACCACATAAAGTATTTATATTCTAGATCAGCCGTCCGTCCGTCTGTCCGTCGTTTCTATGCTATCTCCTCCCTCAGTTTTATATCTATCGCGAGCAAACTTTGCACACAGTCTTCTGCTACAAATGCGCTGCACATTTGTCGGAACCGGTCGGATCGGATGACTACAACATATAGCTGACATAGGAACGATCGGTTGAAAAACTAGTTCTACTGAGAAAAACTTTTTTGATTTTAATGCAATCGTCCCCACACTTAGTATTTACTAGTTTTGAATGCTTCTCCATAATTCTGCCAAATTTGGTCGAAATCGGACATATATAAAGTATAGCTGCCATAGAAAAGTAAGGTTAGAAAAATAGTCTTAGTAGGAAAAACTTTTTTGTTTCCAATGTAAACGTCTTTAAAATTGGCATATATTTATTTTTTAGGCTTTCACTCAATTCCTCAAAGTTTTGTCAAAATCGGATGACTATAGGTTAAAGCTGCCTTATGAATAATCGGTCGAGAAACTAGTTTTAGTGAGAAAAACTTTTTTGTTTTCAAAGAAAACGCCTCCAAGCTTTGTATTTCGTAGTTTGCTATGCTTTCCCATGATTCCACCAAGTTTGGTCGAAATCGGACATCTATATAGTACAGCTGTCATACAAAAGTAGAGTCAGAAAAGTAGTTTTAGTGAGAAAAACTTGTTTGTTTCGGTGTATAAGTCCTTCAAATTAGTTAGAAAACGCGCTGCAAGGGTATACAAACTTCGGCCGAGCCGAATTTTACTTTCCTCTATTTTTGATATTAAAATATCAATTTTGCATATCCTTTAGATGATTTTCAGCTCTGCTGCATGATAATTTAAGATCCATTTAACTTTGATTATTTATTTATATTATAAAATTAGCATTCCAAAAGCCACCGAAATCATCCAATGGATATTTTTAATATTCTTTTTTTTCATGTGTAGATGATACCTCAGAATAAGCTTCCCACTGATTTTAAATCAAACCAAGCCCGCCTAATCTATAAGGCAGCTAAAGTACTAAAAGCCTTTGCGTATGTGTGTGTATCCATTTAGCCTAACTGTATTGGTAGAGAAAAATTTGTTTGCAGTCAGTTTCGCTTTGATATTGAAAGTCCGTACTTACTTCAAACTCAATTCAAAATCTATTTGTCTTTCAATTATGGTTGAGGTATTTTTCAAAAATATCAATATCAATATATTTGAAGATATTGAAAAAAAATTCTTTTGATGTAAATATTTTATGGTAACAAATAAAGATAATTTCGATGTTTTCTATATTTAAAAACAGAAAACAAAACAAAAGCAAACATTATTTGACACATTGACTAACTACATTCTAACTGAATTCCGAATATAAGATCACAGCTCCAAAACACTACAAAATATCAGCGTTCGATCAAAGGTTCAGTTCTCAGACAGGTTGCTTGACTTATCAATCCTATGGTTTTGGTTCAAAGACAATTTTTGGAAAAAATAAGACATATATTTGATGAGAAGGAAGCGTCCAGCTAAACCTAATGAAGACATTAACACGTACCGGAATGAACCTCATTCATTGTAGGTATAATTAAAAAACTAGTCTTACTTTGCCAAGGCCTTCTAAATAGAGGCAGGCCCAACCATAAATACGTGGACTTGTTTTGAAACAGCTTGTCTTAGGCTTTTACACTTTTTAAAATCGTACAATAACGAGCTTGGATATGGTTTTAAATTACTAGTGCTTCGATTTAGCACTGTAACATTATGTTTTTTCCGCTTAATAAATTCTGAAAGTTTTGTGAGTTCTGGACAAAACTGATTAAAGTAATTCTTCAAACCGAAGCCTTTTTTACCGTCCTTCCATTACCGGCGTCCCTTTCGGGATGTTTACAGCTTAGAATATCTGGTTCTGGGTCAACAACTTGCCAAATATACATAAAAACATATAATATATATTAGTTCCCGATTAGTATTTAGGTACAGCAAAAGAAAATCATACTTATTCAGGAATATATATGTAAACTTTGGAACCTTTTTATGATTAGAAGCAGCTTTACAGTCCTCATTTTTAGATGTAGCGCGGATAATAAGAATGCGATTCGCCTAGTAGGTATTGCTTTACTCTAGCCACATCTCATTATTATTGCATTCTCATCTCCCTTGGGTAAGAAATGTGACACTATGCGATAACTTCTGGGCGATAAGAAAGCGACACTTCTGGGAGATAGGAAAACGTCTCTTCTAAACGATAGGAAAGCGATTCATCCTGGGAATAGGAAAAAGTCTCTTCTGAGGGTTGAGAAAGCGATTCTTTCTAGAGGCAGAAATGCGATTCTACCCCGAACAACACAGTACAACTTCGCATCTAAGGTAAATAAGCGTTGCCAAAGTATTTTCCTTTGGTAAGAAGAATCGCATTCGGGTCTTCTTAGGGAGTGTTAAGCGGTGTATCACCAATTCTCGGATGGGATGATAAAAAGGAGGAGTTAGTCGCATCAAATTACAGATAAAGTCGGTAGACAAAAGGAACAATTTTTGAGGCTATTATTTTTGTTAAGCCGAATCGAAGTTTTAGGCTCGGAACAGGTTCGGGTTCAGCTTTAATTTCCAAAGAGCTTCGGTTCATAAAAGTCGGAATTTCGGGTTCGAACCATTTCGGTTTAAATTCCCTACATTGAAGTACTGATCCTAGCTTCAAATGAACCTTTTGCGGATTGATACGCGAATTTACGGCTTGTTTTAAGCCATTCGTATTTGTATCAAATCCGATCAAGTGCGACTCGTACTTGAAATTCAATTCCGCAGAGATTGATTTAAGCTCTCCATTTTTTCTTCTGTGTAAATATTGAAATAAGCTATGTTAACCAGAAAATTGTGGTGTAACGCTTTCTGTAACACCAATTTTCCAACAATCGAAAAAAAGCCAAGGGAATTTTGGAAACATACTAACGTACCTTCCACCACATACACCCCGTTTACCAGGGTATAAACTACTCAGTTTGCATGTCGCTGGACCCCACAATAAAAAGCGAGAGAATCTTTCAACCCAATCCTCAAGTCCAGCTAGTTGTTGCTTGCCACATTTTTCTTATTTTGTTTTGTGTTTTACCTTGTCTCTCTCTTTCCCTCTCCCTCCCTGCCGTTATCCTGCACTTCTGCACTCATATCAAATGCAAAAGTCATTCAGCGTAGGACGCGGGCAGGCGGCGGGGGGCACAACTATGTAGCAAGGACTACAAAAACACCAAGTTTATTTCCACATCCTTGGACATGAGTTTGCTGTAAAATTTCGTGTTGATGATCTCACTAGGTTATGCATTACTTTTCCGCCCTCCTCCGCCACAACCTTTTTTGCATTTCCTGTCCAGGTAACTTTGATTTTTTGTGTGCTGTCGCAGCGTTAAATCTCACCAAGGAACATGCTGGCAGATTCTCCACTCCTGTGTTGTCCTTTATGTTTATGTAAATTGAAGTTTGGGCATACATATTAACTACACCTGGCATTGTCCCTGGGTTTCATTTCGTTTATACAAATAGAGCGGAGAGAGGATGGCAGATTAACTCACCTTTTGATATGCACTGATGGCCCGTGCAGCCACGGATTTAAGAGGCTGGACACTTCTGGTTGGTGGCGGCGGCGGCGGCAGCGGCGGCGGAGGAGGCGGAAGTGGTGCTGATTTGAAAGCCATTAGAGGCAGCCGCGTGTGGAGTTGTGGGTAGGGATACTGGCAGGCCAGCGGCAAAGGCGGCGGCTGAGGTGGAGGCGGCACGGAATGTGGACACAGCACAGTCTTGGTATCTGGAGCAGCGGCCAGCGGCGGCGGCAGTGTGAAGGGTACGAAGTACATGGAAGTGTCCCGACTGTTACAAATCGCCGGTGCGGCAGTCATGTTGCTGTGGCAGGGCGGCAGGCTGCAATGCTGGGCGGGCACATTGCTCAGGTATGTGGTGGAGGTGGTTGTTGTCTCTGGCAGGGTCAAACAGTTGCCCGGCAGCTGCTGCATTTGCTGGGTCGTTGTTGTCTGCTGGAGGGTGGTGATGCAGCTGACTTGTTGCTGATGTTGCAACGGTGGCGGCGGCTGCTGGTGCTGCAGTCGTGGCACCGGCAAGTGCTCATAGCTCTGCCTACAGCAGTAGCCGGTCGCCGGCGTCGCACAGCTGTGACTGTGGCTGCAGCAGCTGCTGCTGTTGTTGTTGTTGTTGGCTTTGGGGTAAGGTTGACCGCTGGCGCGGGCCGTCGCCGCCATCACTTTGGGCGCCTTACCCGCGGGCTGCCACTGCAGCGTACACGGCAGTATGCCCACAAAGCGCAGCCCCCCAGCCGGACTGGCTGGTTGTTCGGGAGTTGGGTTGGCTATCTTGAGCCTGTGTTCCTGTTCCGGCTGGCACAGCTGCAAGGTAAACGGGAAAGAATAACAGAACAAAGTTCAACACGGCATACATATTTAATTTGGGAAACTTCTCTCAGTCGGGCAATAATTTATGAATTATTTTGTGTGCGCGGAAGCGAGACTTTCGGCACGCTTCATTACAATTTGCGAATTCTTAAAACAATTTTGCAGCCAGTTGCAGGAGGGCGAGGACTATGAAATACCCTGTGTCCTGTGTCCGCCCTATACCCCTTGCTGCCTCCATTCCGGTAATGGGTAGCGAGTCTAAAGACAATGCCTTCTCTCTGTCTCTGTACAAAAACATTCTACTTGGGGGACTGAGGCCGTTACGCCTGCCTGCTTGTTGCTTACATTTCATGTCGCCATCGACCACCCCTCGTTAGAGGCTTTCAGAAATCACTCAAAGTTTGTCAAGAAACGAGAAAACCAATTTTTCAGCTGAGTGCATTTTAATTTCGTATACGCCCCGTGTGCTCCGGTACGAACTTGTGCAGTCGGTCGATCATTGGGACGAGCGAAAGTGGAGAGTGTGAAAAGCGACCATTGGAAAAGTTTGCTTTTCATTGCCGCACGCTTGAAATGGCAACTTGGACAAACAGCCAGAGCCACCGTTACGTCTCTCTCCGGCAAATGCAAGAAAAATTGGCTGCACCCACTCTTTGGCCCTTTACAACCAATTTGCATGCCAGTGTTGACTTCTCCTGTGCCTACCCAAAAAAGCGAGCATAGCAATCCTTGCAGCCATAGAAACAATAGAATTTTTAATGTAGCAAAACAGGTACCCGTGTACCAGGTCCAGCTCCAGCTCCAGCTCCGGCTTCTACTTCGGAGTTTAGCCAGGGGCTCGTTGTGAATATGGTCAAGGGTTGTCTGCTCGGTGACAACTTAATTTCGGCCATGCAATCAATCAACAGTATATTTGGTTCTATGGCTGGCCTATTGAAATCGGGATTAGGGCACAAATTGGTTTCATCAAATTGGTTCTAACTAGCAGCATCAAGTAAGATAGAAGGGAAACATTAACAAAACCGAAAGGAAACTTAAGCTGGTTAACAGGAAAATGTAATGTTGTCTTTATTTTACTTTAGCCGTTTGGTTCCCATGTGGTTAAGCGAGATTCGCATATATAAGGGTTGTGTTGGTATATGCCGCAGTAGGGTATGGGTATGCAAAAGGGATATTAGACGATTCTTTGTTTCACGCTCAAGTCATTTTTATAAGCTCAGCAGCAACGGCTTCTTCAAGCAACTTCTCAGAGTAATTCAAAGTATTTGGGATGCAAATTGTTATCAGAGTGAATTTACTTTAACAGCAGCCACTTTAAAGACTGGCTAACTGATGCACACGAAATCATTCGTTGCACAACAACAAATTGCCTTAAATTCTGCAGAAGGGAAAGTGCAGAGAGACACTTACAAAGTTGTTGTTGCAATTTCGTTAGGCGTAAGCACCTAAAAGCACGGCAATGTGCGTGAATAATAAGGAGTAAAGCAAAACGATTTTTAATTCCCCTTTTTGTTTGTGCTACATAATATTATATACCATTGCAGTGGGGTCAGTTCGTCTGCCATTTCAGGTCAGGACAGGATGTTTCCAATTTGTTCCTTAGAGGTAAACTAATTCCTGTTGCTTGACCATCTGAGAGGCCTAGTTATTTGTCTATTTTGGTAGTTCTTTCGCTTATTAAGGTCTCTAAGTCGGTCTCTAAGGTCTCCAAGCCTTGTAAACTCTCTCATAAACTCAATCCTTTTCGTTCTATGTCCCCGTATCCCAAGTCCAGCTCCTTGAGGTGTCAAAGTATCGGATGTGTACCATTGAATTGTCTGTGGTGGCATTTTATAAGTCCAGTTCCATTCTCTCTAATTGCTTTTGTGTACAGTGAAGTTACTGTCGAAGTGGAATTGTGCCACCATTTCATGTCTAGGTTGGAGGCTTAAAGGGATTTCCTTCTTCAGCTTCTCAGAGGTTAACTATATAGTTCCTACCCACACCTGCGGCTGTCAGTCTAAGCAATTTTACTTTTTATACTCTGTACCGTAGGTACACAGAGTTTTATAAGTTTGTGCAAAAGTATGTATAACAGGCAGAAGGAAGCATCTCCGACCCCATAAAGTGTATATATTCTTGATCAGCATCAACAGCCGAGTCGATATAGCCATGTCCGTCTGTCCGCCTGTCCGTCCGTCCGTCCGTCTGTCCGTCTGTCTGTCTGTCTGTCCGTATGAACGCACAGGTCTCAGAGATGGTAAGAGATAGAGGTTTGACATGTATGGGACATATGCTTCTTATGTCTGCAGGCAGATCAAGTTTATTTTCAATTTTGGCCACGCCCCCTCCCGCCCCCGCAATTTAGAAAAAATATCTTTCACAGTTTTGAAGATAGATGGCTTGTTACTTCTGGACATATTTAGTAATTAGGATAACTTATCGATCCGCCAAAGGAATGAAGAAGATCGGATGAACGGTTTTCGAGTTATGATCAAAAGACAAATTTTATTGGTACAGAGTATGTTATAGTCGGGCTTGACCGACTTTCTTTCTTGTTCTTTAGGCAGATATGCCAGCAATTACAGCTGCGTCCTAACAGTGAGGAGATTTTTACACAAATATAGGTGTTACTTGGGTGATATTACTGCAAACAGATACACATCTGTTTCGAGGGTTTTTTGGTGGAGACTTTTTTGAGTGGCCCGCGAAAGCTGGATTTCAAAACAACCGATTCAGGTACCTGTATTTATAATTAATGAATATTTTTGAACAATCTACTGAATTTTAAAAGTATAACTCAGGACTGGTATGGTTTTTAAAGCTGTTTCGGTTAGGTCCTGTAGTTTACTCCTAATTTGTTATTTATTTTACGAAGGACTGTTTCTGCACCTACAGAAATTGAGATCCATATCAATATGATATGGGCTGGTTGTTTTGATATTTTGGCAAGGCATTATTATTATACCCTTGCAAAGGGTATTATAATTTTGCCAAGAAGTTTGCAACGCATAGAAACATTAATTTCCGACCCCATAAACTATATATATTCTTGATCAAGGTGACGAGCTGAGTCGATTGAGCTTTGTCCGTCCGTCTGTCTGTTTCTACGCGAACTAGTCTCTCAGTTTTAAAGCTATCGAGCTGAAATTTTGCACAGAGTCTTCTTTTTGCTGCACACTACTAATATGTCGAAACCGACCGGATCGGATGACTATATCTCATAGCCACAAAATTTGTGAGCTGATCAAGAATATATATACTTTATTGGGGCGGAGATGATTCCTTCTGGCTGTTACACACTTTAGCACTTCTTAGATACAGACAATATTACTGTCGGGACTGGCAAAGTTTCTTTTTTGTTTATTAATGTATATAGTATACATAAAGAAGGCGTGGTGCCAGAAATCTGATTATTTGTGTCATTGTGTGCCCTTGATCACATCAAATTTTGTGGCTCACGAGCCGAGAGCTAAGGCTCACGAGCCGAGAGCTATGGCTCACGAGCCGAGAGCTATGGCTCATGAGCCGAGAGCTATGGCTCACGAGCCGAGAGCTATGGCTCACAGCTCAGAGCCGATAACTGTGGCTCACGAGCCGAGAGCTGGTTGTTGGCTCATGAGCCGAGAGCTGTGGCTCACAGCTCAGAGCCGATAGCTGTGGCTCACGAGCCGAGAGCCAGTTGTTGGCTCACGAGCCGAGAGCTGTGGCTCACTGCTCTGAGCCAGAAGCTGTGGCTCACGAGCTGTGAGGCGTTTAGTGCTCCCGGCTCTCGAAAAGCGGCTCTCAGCTCTGAGCGAGAGCCGAAATGAGGCAGAGCGCGCGGCTCGCTCGTGAGCAATTCCGAACCCTGGTTTATTATCTTTTTTACTCTACCTGTCTTGGACTGGGGATCGAACTCAGGACCTTCTGCACTTAAGACGAATGAAATGGCATTTTATCGTACTCCACCATCGGACAGAGCTTTGAAGTTGCGAAATGTAACTCTAGTTGTCTCTTTCCATCTGCACATTTCTTATACTTCCCTTTCCCTTCATGGTCCAAATGAAACGAAATGGTCTTAAAATGATATAAAAACGAGAAAGCCAAGCTAACTTCGTCTGTGCCGAAGTTTTTATACCCTTGCAAGTGCTCGCTTAAATATTTTCAAAAAATACTCTTTTTCCCATTTTCCGACCGATTGTTCGTATGCAAGCTATATGATATAGTCATCCGATTTGGGCAAAAACTTGTAGAATTATGTAAAAGCACGAGAAACAATTAAATACAAAATCGCAGGATGCTACCTTTAAAAACAAAAAAGTTTCTCTAACTAAGACTGTTTTTCAGAGCTATCTTTTGTATGGCAGCTATACCATATAGTTTTCCGATTTTAATAAAAATTGGTAGGATTGTAAAAAAACACATAAAACCTACGATGACAAAGTTTGGAGACGTTTCCATTAAAAAGAAAAAAGTTTCTCATACTAAAACTAGTTTACCGAACGATTGTTCCTATGACTCGTGAGCCTTAGCTCTCGGCTCACGAGCCGAGAGCTATGGCTCACGAGCCGAGAGCTAAGGCGCACGAGCCGAGAGCTATGGCTCATGAGCCGAGAGCTATGGCTCATGAGCCGAGAGCTATGGCTCATGAGCCGAGAGCTATGGCTCATGAGCCGAGAGCTATGGCTCATGAGCCGAGAGCTATGGCTCATGAGCCGAGAGCTAAGGCTCACGAGCCGAGAGCTATGGCTCATAAGCCGAGAGCTAAGGCTCACGAGGCGAGAGCTATGGCTCACGAGCCGAGAGCCGGTTGATGGCTCACGGCTCCCAAGCTATGGCTCACAGCTCAGAGCCGATAGCTGTGGCTCACGAGCCGAGAGCCAGTTGTTGGCTCGCGAGCCGAGAGCTGTGGCTCACAGCTCAGAGCCGTGTGCTGTGGCTCACGAGCCGAGAGCCGGTTGATGGCTCACAGCTCCCGAGCTGTGGCTCTCAGCTCTGAGCCAAGAGCCGAGAGCTATGAGCTGAGAGCAAGAGCTGGCTCTCGAGAGCTGCGAGCAAAGAGCAATTCCGAACCCTGTAATAAACATTATTAATATGTTAAATTATTTGTATGTTTTGCAAAAATAAGCAGAGTAATAGACTATTAACACTACAGTCCATCTCAGCGGAACGATGAGAAGATGGCGAAATAAGGAAACTCGTGTTCATACTGTCACCGTCCACCGTCTGCCGTCAGTGCCTTCTTCCCCCCCATAATTGAAACATACGTCTCAATCAAAATAAACAAATAATCTAAAATAATGGAAAATAATTCGTCTAATTTGGTGGTTTTGTTAGCCGCTCAACAGCAGCAGATGTTAATGTAACTAATTGCCGAGCTGGAAAATGGCGGATACGTGGATGATATGGACATCGAAAGTATGGTTTTGCTCCATCAGCAGGGCCATCTCCTGGTAGACGTTTCTTCAACAGTTGACATTTGAAGTTTGACAATCACTTGCCGCGCTCACATTGTTAACGTTTTCGTTGCGAATGTCAATTTTGTTAGTGGTGGACATAGAAATATCGCATTCCGTACCGTCTTTGACGGTAAACGATAATCGATAGATGTGGGCTAGTGTGAATTGGCTTTAAAGTGCAAGTTGTTTATGATTGATAAATGTTGCATATGCAAGCGCAAGCAAAGCAATATTCGTTTGGTTTGTCTTAATTAGAAGAAAAAGAATGCTAAATGCTTACCAAAGCTGTTTTAAAGTCAAGAAGTACAACAGAATTTAGGGAACATCGTCGCATGTTATGATAAAAGGCAATTTCCAAGGAAGTAATGCTTATCTAATGACAGGATTTGTAAGGGATCGTCTGTTTTATAGTCGCTAAGTATAAATTCCATGGTCTTTGGAATGTCAGATAAGACTTTTTATTGAAAAGAGATTGTAATTCCCACATATTGCAAGGCTTATGCTCTGAAGGTAAATGCTTAACACCTTGAAACTAGTTAACTGTTAACTGTTCTGAGCCGAACCCATTTACTTTTTATGCCCGTTACTCGTAGAGTAAAAAGGGTATACTAAAGTCGTGCAAATATATGTAACAGGCAGAAGGAAGCATCTGCACGCATATCAAGTTTGTTTCAAATTTTGGCCAAGCCCCCTCCCGCCCCCGCAATAAAAAAATGTTGAATATCTCCTACAATTTGTAAGCTATCGAGCTCAGATCGTGCAGTATATTGCATGTGGCCAATATGTACAATCTCACAAATTTTCATAAAGATCGGATAATAAATAGCAGAGTTAAAAAAACGTTGCATTCTTATTTGAGCCGCATGAGGTTATTAAACACTAATTGGCTTGAGTAACGGGTATTTCAAAGTCGGGCAGGGCCGACTTTAACTTACGCCCTCGTTGGATTTCTGTTCGGTTCAGCAATGTCGAATGGCCGACGATTTGGTTTGCGGTTTGATTTATTAGCTGGGATAAGCGATTTGGTTCATTTCAGTTCAGAATCGGCTTGCATGCCCAATAAAATTCAATGATTTGCAAACTCTGTTCGTTAGTTATCCACTTCATGGTGAATGGCAAACCTTACTAAGCATTTTTGGAGTTGCCATTTGCCATGAATCACGCGTGAGGTGTCAAAAAATTGTAAGCCGAAAATTCAAATAGCATATAATTCCCACTTTTTAACACTTCTACACTCAGAGAAAAAATAGAGAATTTCATACTTGGATCAAGAGTTTTCATCAATAGTTCGATAAGAGAAAAAATTCTCGAATTAAGAGCGAAATTCTTGATCCAAGTATGAATTTTTGATCACGGTTTTTTTGATCCAAGAGCTTCAATTCTTGATCTAAGAACGAAACATTCTCAAATCAAGTAGCAAAATTCTTGAATCAAGTGCCAAACGAACTCAAATCCAAGGTTATTCATTCTTCAATCAAGAGCATACAGCATTGACCGAATTATAGAATGTTCTTCCGATTATCAAGAGCTCATCAGATTCAAGAGTAAGATCGTTTACTCTTAAAACAAGAGCTTCATAGATTCCCATCATACAACAATTTAAAAGCAGTTGTTTTTTTCCATTTTGTTAAAATTTATTTCATGGAAAACTAATTGTTAAGCCATGTAGCAGCTGTAGTTTTAGCCGGCTCGAGGAATACATAACACCTCAAAGGAGTATCAGTCTTTGCCTGTCAACTGGCAGTCGCACAGCCGTCGCTCCATGTCAGCAATGCCATAATCGGTTGGGAATTCCAAAGCAACATCAGTGCAAAAATTGATTGCGCCCTCCGCTCGATAGCTTCCCCACACACCCCTCTTCCATAAAAAATCAAACTGAGAGAGCGAGTTCAACGCTGTGTGCTCTCAAATGTGCTTGCTCTCCTCTCTGTTTTTTTACCTCAGTCCCCTAGCCTAAATACATCACACTGAGAACGAATTTAGCTCGATTTCAAGAGCGAAATTCTTGAAGATTCAAGAACGAATAATTATTTTTTTAAGACCGTTCGCTCTTAACTTATTCGTTCTACTTTTTTCTGGGTGTAAATCGATTTTGTAAGTTATTGAAAAAAAATAATATGTCTGTCAAAGCAAAGTTGCCCTTGGCCTTGAAGAGTAAAGTCATGACTTGGGCACATTGAAAAGGTATGTTCATTCCTCGTCTTCTGCCATTTCCGGCTGAGACTTAACCCTATTGCAATTAGCTTTGTAGATCAAAAGTTTAGCGGGCAGCCTTATACCTTCCGTTGGGTGACTAGAGGGCCGCTTGGAATACCCTTGGAATACTGTTTCTACATAAAGTTCACTAGAACGTGCAAACAGTCTCCTGAGGCTTGCTTCGATGAGCAGGCGGTATGCAAGAAAGCCTCTACCCTGCCCACCCTGTACAGCCCTGCCAAGCCATCCAAGCCATCTCCATTCACACGCTTCGTTTCACCTCCGAGAAACTACCGACTTCAAAAACCACCTTCAGTCCACAAATCGTTTTAAGAAATGACTAGCGCAAATACTTTATACACAAGAAGTTATCCTAATTCCATAAATACTTCAGACGCATAATGAAAAATATTTACAGAAAGAAAAGCGCAAGCCCGCAAAACTCAAGATCAAAAGTTTGCCAGTGCGGGGCAGGAATAGTTTGCGATACAAGACAACAAGTTTCTGACTGTGCCTTGGCGATTAAGTTGCCAGCAGAATGCAAACTTTTGTTCGGCCAACAATTTTGGCAGCGTGTTTAATTTAAATTTTTGAGAAATATGTTGGGAAAAGGCAGCCACTAGGTAGTGGAGCGCTTGTAAGCAAGTTTGGCGTGTCGAGCTTAATTACAAAACCGCAAGGAGTTGAGTCTGAAAATATAATCAGTGACAAGGACACAACCACACACACACAAACACAGAGAGAGGGAGGGGTGGGGGAGAGAGCTGGTTGGGTATCTGTGGGATACATTTGTTCCGGCCAACATCTGAAAGTACAAAGAAACTTTGCAAAAAGAATTTTGTAGTATCAAAGCAAAAATTTTAAATGAATTTCTTGCTGGCCCCGTAAGCCTCCAAAACGCACTGCACGCAAATGCAAAGGGCACCGAAAGGACCAACCAGCGCCAGCTCAACTGAGCAATGAGCAGGCGGGGTCAAGGGTCGAGTCCTCCACCTCGCTTTCCGCTTTGCCAGTGGCTCGGAAATCGTGTTGCTCGTTCGGTGGCCTTAATTAAATTTAAATATTTTATCACTGAAAAATTGCCAGGCGGCAACAACTGCAAAGCAACAACAACAGCAACAACAGGCGGCTTGAAAAGGGTGCAGAAATGTTGGCACCCTGTGTCCGTGTGTCCGTGTGTGTGTGTTTGAGTTTATACGAGTGCAGACAGCCAAAAAATACTGATGTGGGTGTATTTTTCATTATTTGCCCAGCGTGGCAACTTTTTTTCAGCCATCCGCCGCCCTTGCCACACTTCATATTCAATTGTGTTGAATAATTGCCATACGGTTTTTTGACCAACGGTTTTTGACACTTTCCTAAAAGGACACACGCGCTCTCTCAAGTGCCCCAGCCATGTACCACCCCCAGCCACCGACCGACCGACCGCCCGCCCGCCCTGATGCCGCATTTGAAGTTGAATTTCCCTGCCTGGTTTTTTGTTGTTTGTGTGTGTTCCTTTTGGGTCCCCAGCCAAAAAATGAACAAAACACTCAACTGCGGACCTCTCTGCACATAGCGACAGCAACAAAACATGCCAAAAGCGTTTTTTGAAATATCTTTGTAAATATTTAAAATGCTCGGTACATGCGGGTGCTTCAATCAAACCGAATCGCCAATGGGAGCTGGGGGTCAGCATGAGGAAAGGTCTGTTGATTTCGGTTAGCCTTTGCCCAACTGGCTGGCTGGCTGGCCGGTTGGTGGTGGGGTAAGTTTTAAATAGTTTTTGTTGGCAAATGTCAAAATGCAATTTGGTATTCATAAATTAATTAAGTGCCCTCGGGATAACAACAACAGCAACAGCAACAACAGCAACCAAATCATGAAAAAACAGTTTAGATTATAAAGTTTGTACATAAATTATGTGGACGGGTTTGTTGGCCATGCGAATGGGTTGAGATCGGCATTAGTAAAAAGGGATGTGATTTAAATCAGATTTCATAATATGTAATCCAAGAGTGATTAAGCGGCAGCCTAATGGAGAAAATGTAGCATAGTTTAGAGTTTTTGCATATTTTTTGTGACATTTGTAACCCCAGAACGAAGAGCTGAATGGGCTTTAAAAATTTGAGACTGGCTGCAAAACAAAAGAATTAAATATTCATTTCTATGTACAACTTGTCTGTCAACTTCGACCAATTGGAGTGAGCATTTCTAGGTGCTTTAAGACTTCGGCACACTTACAAGTTGAACAAGGCAGTTTATGAAAGGCCGAGCAGACATTTCTGTGGTGTAGCGGGTAGTGTGTGCGCCTGCTTGGCAATACAGCCTCAGGACATCTAGTTTACATGTTTTTTCTTTCACAACCTGCACAACCGGTTACCTTCACTATCTATTGCCGACAACTTCGAAGTTACTAGCCATGTTAAAGGCTCTCAAACTTTGCCCTTCGGATTTAACCCTTTCTCTTGGGGCTTGGCCCATTGTACTATGAATCACTAACTTTTTTTCTTTTGATTATTATTTGAATCAAGACTATTCGTTGTCAATAGAAGAGTAATCCTATAGTTCATGAATCGTGAACAGGTGTTCTCAGAATACGATATGTAAAATCAAAAAAAACTTTACTTTCCTTGAACAGAAAATTGAATTCGGTACTTTGTACTTATCTTGAAAGTAGGAAACAGTCTCGAGCATCGACCTTACCTTAGAGCTTGATATAAATCACAGTGAACAATGCAGCCATAAGGGTCAGCACTGCAGTTTTTCCGTGAACGTTTTTTGTGAACCAAAATTAACGAATGAAATGTTAAAAAAAAAACAAGTAGGAAAGTCGGTCAAGCCCGACTATTACATACTCTATACCAACGAAATTATACTTTCAGCAAAAATTATGCAGCTGCAATAGCAGCTGAAAGCAGCGCTGCAGCAGCGAACAATCTTTTGATCATAACTCGAATACCGTTTATCCGATGTTCTCTATTCCTTTGGTGGATCGATAGGTTATCTTGATTACTAAATATGTCCAGAACGAACCAACCATCTATCTTCAAAACTGTGGGAGAAATTACGTTTTTTCTGAATTGTGGGGGCGGGAGGGGGCGTGGCCAAAATTTAAAATAAACTTAAGCTGCCTGCAGACATAAGAAGCATATGTCACATTCTTGACAAACCTCTGTCTCTTACCATCTCTGAGATCTGTGCGTTCATACGAACAGACAGACGGACATGAAGCGGCTGTTGATGCTGATCAAGAATATATAAACTTTATAAGGTCGGAGATGCTTCATTCTGGCTGTTACATACTTTTACACAAACTTTATATAGCTAGTCCATGTACCTACCGTACAGAGTATAATTATGCGTTCTCGACCATCGTTTTTCTCTCACTGTAATGCCAATATATAGTTAGTTCTCCTATAGCAAATATATACAAGCTGTTGCCAGCTTCGTAATGAAGATCATCTCAACGTTTTAGATGACTTCAACTTACCTAATGTATTATCATGAAACACCTCAATGATTTTCGCGCATCGACTCCATTCCAATTAGACAAAGCTAATGGTTTCTCTGATAGACTGCTTGATTTGGAACTTTTCGATGATGTCTTCTACCATGATCATTCTCTTAACTGAAGATGTCGTCCATCCAACAACTCAAATATTGTTCGAGCACAGCTCTGTGCTTGCTACAAATCTCTCACTCTTGATATAACTAATAGGAAAAGGTGTTTTAAGAAAGCTTATTTTGATAATAGATGGCAGGGTGTGTGGTGCATCGGGTAGTGTGTGTGCCTGCGGTGCACGAAATCGTGGGTTCGATCCCGCCTTGGAAAAGTTTCATAAAAGCTAACACGCCAGGTTTCCTTAATTAGCAATTGGCGACAGCTTTGTTGTAACTAGACATGAAAAAGCTTCTTAAACCATTCGAATTCGGCGTTAAACTGAAGAAAATTAGAAGTACACAAGCCAAGAGATTGAGAGCAGCTCGGCTTGGCCCTTTGAGGCTGTGTGATGAAATAAGCCTGGAACTCTATAAGCTTGATTGTTCCTTCTTACATTCTAATGCAAATAATTCTCATAAAGTATTCCCAATACAGCCAGTTTCTTGAACTTTTGAGGCTTAACTTTAAAAAGGTTCCAAAAGACACTCGCCTTATTTCAATACATCTTTTTATACCAAAGGTACACAGAGTAAATTAAGTTTGTGTGTACATTTGTCCATGCTCGGATCAAGTTTAATTTCAATTGGGAAACTTGAAACAACGTCGTATTTGAGTTATATCCATGCAAAGGGTATATTAAAAGTATCTAGATGTTTGTAACACAAAAAAGGCAACATTACCGAACACACAGATTATATATATTCCTATACAGCCTGACGACCTGTGTTTATTTAGCCAGTGCGTCCGTCCGTCCGTTTCTATGCAATCACCTCCGTCAGTTTGACAGCTATCTTCACGAAACTTTGAATGATGTCTTTTAGTACAAATTCGCTGCACAATTGTCGAAAAAGGCTGGAATCGGATGACCATATCGTCTAGCTGTGTCATAGAAACGATAGTTTGAATAAAAGTGTTGGTGAGAAAACCATTTCAAGTTTTCAATGGAAACGGCTTCAAACTTCATATTTAATAGTGTGCCATGCATTTTCCATGATTTCACTAAGTTTGCCCGAAATCGGACAACTATGTAGTACAGCTGCCATAGAAAAGATAGGTCTGAAAAAAAGTTTTAGTAAGGAAAACTTTATAGTTTCCCAATGTAAGGTTTCGTGGTTTTCGTGGCAGTGTGTAGGATGTGCCAAATGAAGTAGATTCAATTGGTTTTTATTAAACATTGTGCGAATTGGATTGGAAAATAGGCATTCCAGCTTGCTGGAAATAATGCATATCTGTCTTTATCAAGTGCTAAAAATGGTGGTAATGGCGAGGCAATAAAAAAACACTAGCCAACTTTGTCGTTTGTCACTCCTCTCAGCCATGTTAATAAGGATATGGCCATTTCCATGGTTTACAAATTACAAATAAATCTGATTTTAACTTATTCCTCTTGATTAGCCCTATAATTGGTGCAAAGGTTGATTTTGGGGAATTTTTCGTTTTCGAGATAATTGCAAAAAACCAAGGCGTGCGCACAGGACAAATATTGAAGTGGTTTTCGCGGGCGACAATTCAAACGCTGATTTCAACGAATCCTGTGGGAATTTCTTAATGTGACTAATTTTAGAATTTTGTGCATTGATGACTGTTTAAAATGATTTTAATTTTACCTCAAATGCTTTATACTTTTTTCATTTTGATTTTCATTTTAAGCACTTTCGCACGGGACAGGTCGTACGGGACATATTTTTCCACCTTGATATTGATGTGGTTTCTGTTATCATGCAAAGCAACTTCTTACAGTCAATTGCAATCGCATGGTCTGTTATGTTTTCTTATTCAATCTTCATTAACTCTTTGAACCCATAGAATGATTTTAGATATCAAAATTCAATGAAATCTATAGGCACTTTTTTAAGAAAAAAACGTGCAAAAGAACCATAAAAATGAGAAAAATTGTGCTTACGCGACATTGCATTCAAAAATCCCGAAATGGGTTATGAATTAATGTAAGACTGGCGTACATGAGTTCAATTTAGTTGTTTCCCCAAGAAAATCTGATAAAACATTGAGTTTTTAAGTACTTTTAGTTTTTTGGTCTAGGTGGACCTTTCGGTGGAAATGCCCATATTCATTTTATACTTCACAGTGCACTGTCAAAGTTTCTTTTTGTCAAACCGGTGTTCCTGGACCGGTAGCCGAACAATTCAGGGTAAATTATTATGATAATATTTATTCGCGCTTAAGTTGTTAAATGCACAATACATAGTAATACAGCTGCCATACGATAAACTGGCCAGCTAATAGATCATAGTGGAGTTGACATCCGTTGGCTTGATTGGAAAATCACTCGATTAGCATTCTTACTCACATAAAACCTACATCTATATATGCAAAGTGTACGAACTGCAAGGGTATAAAATCTTCGGTTGATTTGAGGCACGGTGGAACTAGTTTATTGGCTCATTATTTTAAGAGCCTGGATAACCAATTCGCAGAAGCAATAAACCATTAGCATTTGTTTAAGCGCAGGTTGTAAGAAAAGTTGTCTACTTTCGGCTTAAGTTATTTACATTAATGTTAATGCTCTGTTAATTAACATAAGTAACCTGAGTAACGGGGATATCAAAGTCGTCTTTACTTACTCTACTCCTAAGCACTTGTTATACACTTCAAAAGTGTTTTATAATTTTGCCCCGAAGTTTGCCACGCATTGAAGCTGTCATCGCCGATCACCTAGAATATCAAATAGACATTCTTGAACAGCTGGACGATCTGTTCTGTCTCTTTCTATGCTAAACTACTTCCTCAGTTTTGAAGCTATCGAGCTGTAATTTTGCACAGAAGTTTGTTTAGCTGAAATGTGTGGATCGGTTGGTTACTTCTTGTAGCTGCTTGGAGAATGATAAGTTTCAAGTTAGCTTTGCTTTCTCGTTTTTGTTTCCGATTGTCGATTAGCAATCAATTTTCTACCAAGTTGGCTGAGTTCTGTTACCAAAGAATTGGCAAAAGCCATGCAGAGATGCCACATCCGATGAGCAAATTTCCACGGAAGCCATCAGCAAGCTTTGTTTGTGTATTTCCTAGTAAATTCTACATTTTAAGTTTGTACAGTCTGAGTAATTGTTTCTCAGAATCGAGAATACCCTGAACATCTTTCTCTAACTCCATTTACACATGCGCACCTGATGATTCAGAATGATATTTGCACACTGCACACACTGTCCACAACAAAACCCATAAACAAGGTCGCATTAGGCCACAAAATAAAAAAAAAACACGAAATAATACACAAAACACCATTAGGAGAGAGTCGCCCAGTGCTGCTGCATGGCTACTCACACTCTCGCAGGCGCAGCGCAACGGCAGCGGCTCAGTCACCGCTCTCGTCAGCCAGCTGAGAGCTTGGCCCACTTTGGGTTGTATCGAATTTTAATTCTTCCGCGTTCCAGAGGCACAACGACACACGCACAACAAGCACAACAACAGCGAAACACGTGCTAACCGAAGAGTTGTGCACTCGACACATTCAGCGGCCAGGAGAACAATTGCTTGAGATGTTAAGAAATGAATTTTTAGCGAAACACAGCGCCTCGTGTCGACGAATTAACACTGAAGAGCCAAGTCGGCTATAGTCGGCACTGGCAAGCGCCGTGGACGTTGCCTGGCGGCGGCAGCAGCAGCGGCAGCACTACCACCAAAAAGAGATTCACTCACACACACACTCGGACACAAAGGGACACCAATGCAGGGCACGCAAAGCGAGCCAACCCATTCAAGTTAGTCCAGGGGGAGCAACAAAAGGCGTGCACTGTGGTTGACATTATCATGTGCAACTAAATCTCTCGCACACACACACACACACCGACAAAGTAAGCTCCCCATACCCCGCGCATTGCTGCGCCGCCCCTTTGTACGCTCATTCGCCTGTGCCATGCGGCGTATGAGTAACAATGGACACAAAAAGAAGTAAACGCACACAGAGACGCGCGTGTCACGCCCCCCGCTTGCCTCTCGTTAGCACCAGTTATGGCATTTGATATGCTAATTTGCACATAGTCGCACAAGATTGCCAAGGCAGAGAGCACGGCCAGAGCAAAGAAGCCAAGCCACCACCAGGACAGGCCAGGCACTCGAGGTATGCCAGCTGCTTCGTCCAGTTGCCAGCTGCAGTGTGAAGTGTCGCACGAGAGTCTCTCGTTGACTGAGTTATGTGCGCTCTGTGTTGATGGCTCTTCATTTAGTTGTGGATGCGCGATGGCTCGGTTGGTTGAATGAGCTACACGAGAATGCGGCATTTGAAGCATGCAGATCGGCAAATTGAGGGCCCAGACAGTTGCTCTCTTTGTGTATTTGGAATATGTGCTTAAGTTGATGGAATTTTTGAAAGGTGCTTCTTTTTTTTGGCTTGTCGAATTAAAAGACAAGAAAGAAATTCGGTCAAGCCCGACTATAACATACTCTGTACCAAGAAAATTTGTCTTTTGATCATAACTCGAAAACCGTTCATCCGATCTTCTTCATTTCTTTGGCGCATCGATAAGTTATCCTAATAACTAAATATGTCCAGAAGGAACAAGCCATCTATCTTCAAAACTGTGGGAGATATGACGTTTTTTCTAAATTGCGGGGGCGGGAGGGGGCGTGGCCAAAATTGAAAATAAACTTGATCTGCCTGCAGACATAAGAAGCATATGTCCCATACATGTCAAACCTCTATCTCCTACCATCTCTGAGATCTGTGCGTTCATACGGACAGACAGACAGACGGACGGACGGACAGACGGACAGACGGACATGGCTATATCGACTCGGCTGTTGATGCTGATCAAGAATATATATACTTTATGCGGTCGGAGATGCTTCCCTCTGCCTGTTACATACTTTTGCACAAACTTATAATACTCTATGTACCTTCGGTACAGAGTATAAAAATTATATAATGTTCCAAGATCCACTTCTTTGGCACTCAAAGAACATGCTCAAACGGGTGCAAGACGACTAATTTAAGCTGTCTTGGTTTATAATTTTAAAGGAAAGGAAACAATCACGTTCAAGGTTAAGATTTAAGATATATAGAAGACATAAAACGTACGATTTTTTTTAAAGCGGAAGAGGTTCCTGAATCGCAGTATCTCCTGAATAGCAATAAATTTCATTCCGCTCAGCTGAGTGGTTAGGTCAATTAGAACCGGGGTGATCAGGTCTTTTGAATATGGCCTAACAGCTATAGGCTTAAAGTTTACGGAACACATACACCTTGCAGGCAGATCATGTCCGGTTTTACGTTAACAAAAACCCTAATTTATCCGACAGTTGGTTTTCTGTGTAGAATGGTCAAGGGCCAAGTATTAAGAAATATGAAGGCAACCTCAGAACCACCTTACTTTCACACACCCAAATGAATTGGCCAGCAACTTGCTTTCAATACGCAGAATCCGCCAGCAAGTAAAATTTTTACCAAAAGTCACAGGTTTTCGTTTGGAAAATTTGATAAGTCGAACATGGGAAATAAAATTACATGATCAGAATTAGTAAAGCAAGCATTGGTGCCCTGAGGTACCTCTTGTATTTTACTCGCAACATGGCTAATTAGGTATTGCAAAAAAAAAAGGAGCTTGAGGTTTCCAACTGTTTTACACCTCCACGCCTAAGAATATGCAACTTTTATTAATTTTCTAAATATTCCGGGTAAAAACTGTGAAGATTGAGTATAAAACCTAAAGTGTATATTATTGAATACAGCGTCCGAACGCTAGCTTCAACGGTTACAGCAGAAATATGTTTTCAACATGTAAAAAATACCAAAAATAATTTAGTTTTGTTTGTTGTTTTGGAATAAATTTAGAGCAACGAAATGTACGAAATGCTCGAAGTGATCTAATATGTACTACGATTATACACACCAAATTATAATGCCCTTTAATGTATGCTACCTTTATTTCCTTAAGCAATTATCTATTAAAACAGAGCCATTGGTAGTCAGTTATTTACGCGTTATAGATAATCGAATCTGTATATTTACCCAGATTGTTGGATAAGTTATGAGTATGCAAGAAAATGTTGAGTTAAGCCAATTAAAAAACGAGAAAGTTAGTTAACTTCGTCTGGGCCGAAGTTTTTATACCCTCGACTAAGAGTAAGAAACTCCTAGATATGGGAAGTAGTCAAAGTTAGTAACTGTTTGGTTTAATATCTCAAAGACAACTTGACATACGGGGTTTCTTTGATTGCTGGTTTGTGGTGCACCATAAATTGTGGAATGAGGAATATCAAAAACCATTTTGGTGATCCTATGCTGTTGTTTAAAAACTTTTTGATATTATCATAGTGTACAACTTCGTAGCCAAAAATTTCTGCGATTTTTTCCAGCTAAAATATGACATTTTGAATTTAAGTGCTTAACGCTATACTTAGCTGAAAATTGTCTACAATTTGCATTGCAGCACAATGATTGCTCTACATCGTCGCTTAAAAAATTCGCTGAAATATTGCAATTCGAAAATATTGGGGAAAGACAAGTTGATGGTAGAGGATTCCCAATAACGTCCACAAAAATATTCAAAATAGAATTTGGGCTCAAATTACCAGAATTCTAGAAGTGATAGTCCATTATCTAAAACAGATTCGTCTTTAACACACTAAACTCATCTAGAATCAGCTTTCAATATACTGGACCTTGTTGTCTAGTGTAACGGCTTTTGCACCATGATAACTCCGCTACTCACAAACCCTTGGTAGTGCGAGAAGTTTTGGTCAAAAACCAAAGCTCAAACAAGAAGACTAAGCTAGCTAGTTTTTATACTTTTGTAGCCTTAAGATATAGACATCCGATTTTGAGCAAACTTTAAAAATACCTTTTGTTCATAACTGAACATACAACCCTCGCAGACGTTACAAAATACGATTCCACTTGAAAAGGTCGCGTTACGCCTGCACACATATGGTGCGAAGCGACCACAAGCCAGGATTGTATTAGAGATAAGATAAGTAAGTTAGTGCAGCTCAACACCAATTAGAGATAAGTATAATGATGCTCAAGAAAGAGAGGTAATATAAGTACATATGATATATATAAGGAACAAATGAGGTTCATATGTTGATAAATATAAATGTAAAGACAGTTGTCTCATGTTCCTAATACATAAGTTAAACTATAAAAGCAGCGACTGAAATGAATAAAGATCAGTTCCTAACAAGTACGCGATTGTGTTCTTTCTTAGGGATTCGGCAATTGTGCGAACATTTCGACAGATCGATGAGCTGTACTATCTGCTCTTCAATTTGAAGAATAAGTTGCACACCTTTTAAAAGTAGACAGCATACATAAATGCCGAGTTTCGAAAAGCTAACATTAAACACTCTAAATAAAACCCATTTTCCGACAGATCTTTCGAGTTAAAGGTAAATGATTTAGTAATACCATTTTAACACAACTTGGTAGAATTCGGTGGAAACATTTAAAACGAGCAGATACAAAATTGGTTCGGATTGGAACTGTTGATAAGTATTTATTTCATGTCCATAGGATCTTTATGAAATATCCATTGGATCTTTTATTAATATCCTTTTAATATCCATTTGATCTTACTGTCATAACTTATGGTTATGTTAATAATATCTATTTTATATTCATTTGAACTGATTTACATATCCCGTGGATCTGTGATTAAGATCATTTCCATTTAAAAGATAGCTCAATAATTTGAATCGATTTATTTAGTTTTAAAACTGTAAGTTTCTATGTATCGTTATAAAAATTGTGAGTGTGAATCACAAGACATAATATGAATGGACCTATCAATAGTGAGTAATACTATCAAGTTCCAACTGCCATTCTCATTCTCATGCATCACTTGAATCGCCTAAACACGAATCTTTGCCACTTAAAACATGACAATGCACTGCAACTTTATTGAAACTTTATAATTTATAAATTTGGTGTTTCACTCACTTATATGACTCTCTGTTTTTAACTCTGAACTTTGGTTACGTCTGAATAAGGTAAGGTGTAAAAATTCGGAGTCGAATGTGCCTTTTTCTTTCCATCTACGATTATACTTAACTGACTGGCTATCGGGTTATCGATTACCGATTACTAAAGTCGAAACTTGAAGCCAAATAAGATCCTATTGACATTGTTTTGCATTCTACTGGAGCTTTTTAATATTACAAAATCTTATTTTGAAATAAAATTATAAAATTCCCACAAAAATGCTGATGCCTTTAAACTGTAACCAACTGTAGCGCATCTCTAATGCTCGTCCGCATCCACCACCGCTGAACATAAAACAACAGAGTAGAGCAAAACTTGCCGTGCTCTCTCAACTTTCCTGCAAGCTGCACAGACACTCACCAATACAAATGCAACAGGGGCCCAGTAAAATGGCAGCAATTGCCGCCACGTGCACACCCCATATACAGCACAGAGGCGGAGTCTGATTTCCGCATACATATTGCGGGAAATATATATATATAGAAAATGGGAGGTGTCCTCCGTTTTGTGGTACATACTTGCTGAAAATGCATCTCAAACTACACAAAATGGCGGATAGTGTGAATTACACTTCTTTCGAGCATCATTCGAAAATCGGTGCTGGACCCCAGTTTTCAGGGACGCCTCTGCGCTTTGTTTACGACTTGTTTAGACGGCAATCTCAATACACCCAACAACAGGCTGAAAAGCATAAACACGACGATACAAGCCACGAGGCAGTGGGCCGCTCACCGAGAGCGAAAGTTGTTGCTGCCTTGTATCGCCATTTTCCGAGACGCCGACTGCTACGAAACAAGGCTCGCTCTCGGCTGCAAAAATCACGATACAATGCAACAACAGCAGCAACCACTCGGCCGCAGTTGAGAGTGGGTGGGTTGAGTAGCCGGCAGCAGGTCCTTTCATCCTGTTGAGTGTCGGCTAGAACAGCTGACACCTAGGCAACCGGCGTCCAGTTTGACAGCTTCTGGACACTATCGCCTTGGTACTGGTCGGGGATATGTGGACATTATCTGTGACAGTGACTCCGGCAAAAACCTATGAATAATATTCCGGCTTTATCTGGGCAGACAGTCAACGCTTTGCCCTTCTCGCTGGCTTCTTGGGCAAATTATGCAAATTTCAGATTTCCAAAGTAAACATTTACTTTACTTTTCAGCGCAGACATCGGACGCTGGAGGCGTCTCGCCCTCGCCAGCAGCCCATTTGACATTCGTTAAGTTTTCTTATCGCGCGCTTTCATTAGCGGACCGGCCAGAGACCTTCTAATTGTCTTGCAAATTAGTTGCCGGCGCTGAGTAAAAAATGCGACCCTAAAAAACAGGACACGGCGGCGGGGGCAATCCCCAAGTGGCGGCGGCTGCTGCTGCTGGTGCTGCTGATCAAAAATGGGCATGTGGCAAACTGTTGAAGGAAATGAAAAATAAACAAACTTGCCGTGCAGCATTTGGCGGCATGTGAGTGGCCCCAGTGTCTGAAAGTAATTTTTGAGCGGCGATTTCCGTTGAGCAACGGAACGAGACGTGCCTGTCGAGCGAGGTGGGGGGTAGGATTATCCCCAGACATAGGGCAGACGTTGGGCGTGAAATAGGCAGCTGTTTGGTGTCAGCCTGTCCCGGCCGGAAAACCGCCCCCACCCACCTAAACTCTACCAGCGTTTTTATACACTTGTTTCACTCAATTCCCATGAAAAGACAAGCCAAGTGAACGACAATCGATTAACTGCCTTTGCAGCAGCAAGTTGAAGTCTTTAAACTGGCATTTAACCAGCAGAGCTCTAGGTGAGTGAGGCGAGGCAGCAAAAACACATGTTCGACTTATGCTGGCCAAAAGCTACCCTTAACAGAAATTAAAGAAACCTAAAAAAACTGAAATAATACAGAAAATTAAAGAAAATTTGTATATTTTTCATACCTTTCAAATTTGTGCTTGGACCCAAAGAAAATGTTTTCAGGCTGGGACCATGAACTGCAAAACATACAATTTGGTGATTTCTAAACTAGATTTGTAAACAAAATTTTATTTTTCATCAAGAATTACATAAAAAACTCGAATTTTCAAGCACAATTACTCGAGAATCCCGCTTTACATTTACAAATATTCAAGTAATTGTAAAAGTAATTACAAATTGAAATATTTTGAACAATTTCTTTTCTAAACTTCAATTACGATTACTAAAAAAAAAAGCCATTAGTTAATTGTGGTGTCTTCCTCACCTGCGAATTCCCTGACTTGCATTCTTTTGGTAATCGTCCACACTCAAAGAATTAATAATAATAATGTTAATGTTAATATTTTAACACAATGTAAGCCATTGACAATTTAAGAGATTCACTTCATTCAATTCCTTTTGAAATCAAATGTTCATAAGTTAATAATAAAAAACGACAGCGAAAAACTGCAAATAGCAAGGTCAGTGCAAGGATGGAGGTAGAAAGGAAAGGAAGTGGAATCTTTCTCGAAGCTCGAATTAATCTGTAAGATGCTTATAATGAATTCTGAGTTACTCTTTTAAAAAAATTCACTCGGAAAATGAGTAATTTTTTCCTATGAAATCCGTCCTAAGGCGATTCACCCGAAAATTAAGTAAAATATTTTGTTATTTATAGAAAGTTTTATAAGTTTCAGAAAAATGTGCCATAAATGAGAAAATAAAAATAAAAATAAAGAACGGATTTTATAGGAGAATTTTTTAATTTTCAGTGCGAATGTTTTATGAGTGTATGATGAAACTGTATTCGACTTTTTTCAAATATAAACAAGTAAGGGCGCTGCAGTCGAGTTTCCCGACCACAAAATACCCTGTTCATTTGTTTTCATTTATTTCTTTGTAGCAAAATGTCATCCTAAATATAGGCAACACTTTTGGTAGACCTGACCAACAACTGGGGGGGTGCTCTTATCAGCTCAACTGTTTCGCTTATAACTCCGGTGTTTTTTGTCCGATCAGACGGACGGACGGACAGACGGACATGGCTATATCGACTCGGCTGTTCATGCTGATCAAGAATATATATACTTTATGTGGTCGGAAAATTTTCCTTCTCCCTGTTACATTCGCACAACTTTTCAATGGGAACAGGGTATAAAAACGACAGCGGAAAAGTGCAAATAGCATGGTCAGTGCAAGGAAGGAGTTGGACAGGAAAGGAAGAGGAATCTTATTCGAAGCTCAAATTAATCTGTAAGATGCTTAAAATGATCCTGAGTCACACTTTTAAAAAAATTCATTCTGAAAATGAGTATTTTTTTCCTATGAAATCTGTCCTAAGGCGATTCACCCTAAAATGAAGTAAAATATTTTGTCATTTATAGAAAATTTTATAAGTTTCAGGAAAATGTGCCATAAATAAGAAAACATAGATAAAAACATACTATAGAACGGATTTTAAAGGAGAATTTCTAATGTTCAGTGCGAATGTTTTATGAGTGTATACGATTAAATTGTACTCGACTTTTTTCGCTAAATTGAGGGATTAAACGGGATAAATTCGATCTTTTGAGGACTTGAATAAGTGGGATCATAGATTCATCTTAAGAATAATAAATTATTCATGACTCGCGCGGCAATCTTATATTGTATCACAGAAAACGATTGATCCTAGATCCGAATGGATCAGCTTCCCCTGCACTTTACTGCAGGATGGCCAAGTTTGTCGCATGAAATCTACAAATACACCCACTCAGTCGAAACTTGGTGAATTCGATAACTGTGACTAGCACAATAACTTAAAAGAATAATTCTTATCATGGTGGGAAATAAATTAATCAACAACAATAAATAAAACAACAAGAAAAGCTTGAGAAAAACGTTCCGATCCGACCAAGCTTTACTCTTCACCCATATGGTCCAACTTGGCGGATGCGTACTTTTATTTTATGGGTTTTTGTTTTTAACTACCTTTTTATACCCTTGCAAAGGGAATTATAATTTTGCCCAGAAGATTGCAACGCATAGAAATATTCATTTCCGACCCCATAGACTATATATATTCTTGATCAGGGTGACGAGCTGAGTCGATTGAGCTTTGTCCGTCCGTCTGTCCGTCCGTCTGTTTCTACGCGAACTAGTCTATCAGCTATCGAGCTGAAATTTTGCACAGAGTCTTCTTTTTGCTGCACACTACTAATATGTCGGAACCGACCGGATCGGATGACTATATCTCATAGCTCCAATAGGAACAATCGGTCGGAAAATTAGTTTTAGTATGAAAAACTTTTTTCTTTTCAATGGAAACGTCTCCAAACTTTGTAATCGTAGGTTTTCTATGTTTTTTTATAATTCTACCAAGTTTTATTAAAATCGGACAACTATATGGTATAGCTGCCATAGAAAAGATAGGTCTGAAAAACAGTCTTAGTTAGAAAAACTTTTTTGTTTTTAATGGTAGCATCCTGCAATTTGGTATTTGTTTGTTTCACGTGTTTTCACATAATTTAAAAATGTTTGGCCAAATCGGATGACTATATTATATAGCTCCCATGCGAACAATCGGTCAGAAAATGGGGAAAAGAGCAATTTTTTGAAAATATTAAATCGAGCACTTGCATGGGTATAAAAACTTTGGCACAGACGAAGTTAGCTTAGCTTTCTCGTTCTTTCTGTTTCAAAGTATTTGTCTGTCGTTTTCTTTGTCATACCCTTGCAGAGGGTATATTGATATTGTCCAGATGTTTGTAAGCGCATAGAAGGAAGCATTTCCGACCACATAAGGTATATATATTCTTAATCAGCATGACGAGCTGAGTCGATATAGCCATGTCCGAAGTCTTCTGGTCCAAATACGCTGCACATTTGTCGGAACCGGCCGGATCGGATGACTATAACATATAGCTGCCATAGGAACGATTGGTCGAATAACTAGTTCTTGTGAGAAAAACATTTTTGTTTTTAATGCAAACATCTCCAAAATCTGTATTTAGTAGTTTTTAATGCTTCTCCATGATTCTGCCAAGTTTGGTTAAAATCGAATATATATATAGTATAGCTGCCATACAAAAGTAAGGCTAGAAAAATAGTCCCACTGAGAAACACTTTTTTGTTTTCAATTCAAACCAAAAACAAAGTCTTGTCACAATCGGAAGACTATAGGTTATAGCTGCCATCGGTCCAGAAACTAGTTTTAGTTAGAAAAACATTTTTGTTTTTAAAAAAAAAGCCTCTTAACATTGTATTTCTTGGTTTGCTATGCTTTTCCATGATTCCACCAAGTTTGGTCGAAATCGAACATCTATATAGTATAGCTGTCATACAAAAGTTGAGTCAGAAAAGTAGTCTTAGTGAGAAAAACATGTTTGTTTTCAGTAGAAATGTCATCAGCCAAGCCAAAGTTAGCTTTTCTCTATTTTTGTGATTATGTATGAAGCTTATAACTACAATCTCACAAATTTTCATTAAGATCGGATAATAAATGGCAGAGTTAAAAAAACGTTGCATACTTATCTGAGCCGCACGAAGTTATTCTTGCCCTGAGTAAAGGGGATTTCGAAGTCGGGCAGGGCCGACTTTAACTTACGCTCTAGTTTTTTTCTGGTAACACTGCTTTCTTTCTGAGAGGCCGCTTTCAGAATTATGAAAAAGTTCTCGCTACAAATATATTCTCAGCCTCTGATTACTGGGCTTGAGGTCAAAAAATTAGAATTCAAGGTTTAGAATTAAGTTATTTTTGAGCGTCATTTTTGCAATTCAGTTCGTAAGTTCAAGTGTAAGTTCGAATAGTTAATTCAAATCATGTTAGAAATCATGTTTGCGAAACGTTCAGTTGGTAGGCATTGATCCCTGATGATAGAGGGTGGTTCCTTTTGAAACAGCTGTACGATCTACCAGCCTCCTTTGTGGTGTTGGTATAAAAGTCACAAAAAAACCAGTCATATGTTGAAAATGTGTAAAGCAAAACGTACTTTTCGAAGTACATCGTACTGGCTTCTATTCTATCTATTCTATCCTATTTGATTTTGTACTTATGAATCTTTCGAGCTGGAGCTTATTGATATTGCTATCTAATAAAAATTCGAGAAATACTATTTAACAGAAGCATCTTAGTAGTTTTATAGTCGTCCTTCTTGGTGTTTTATCATAAGGTTTGTGATTTGTAGTTTTGGGCAGTGTAAAACAAAGTTATGTGCTAAGATTTCAGAGCTTATGCAGTGCGATCTGGATACCTATTTCTAGAATTCTTCGAACCCAGAACTATTTGCACTCCTGCACTCTTTTCAAGTGACAGTCTTAGCTCGATTTCACGTCCAAACGCAGCCTATTTTCGCCGTCGATAACCATGACTCCCAGAGGACTTTTACCTAACCATTGCATTGGTTTGCAGGCCTTCATTAGTCTGTGACTTGCCATCGCTGAGGGTTTATCACTGTAATCCTGCTCTGCGACTTGCCACGCATGCAAAACCGGGCAATCACAACGTCTTTCATACTTTTTTCCAATATTCACTCGCCTTGGCCGCAAAATTGCCCACAAGTGAGGAGGCAGTCGCCATGTTGCCGCAGCTGACACAATAATTTGAAAGCAATTTCAAGCGCCAAATGTCCCTTGTCAAGAGTATCGTACCCCGCCCGGCTGCTGCTGGAAATTGTCAAATTCGCACTTTGGCCGGCACGGGGACACAATACAGTCGGTTTTTGGGCGCACTGCAATAATATTTCAATATGTAATTTGGCAAATTCCAAATTTTTGCCAAATGCAGTTGTAGCTGCCGGCAGCACTGTGGCTCTCCGACAGCGATAATTTCCCCCAAGAATGCGGCATTAGCACGAGAAGCAGTTGGCCAAAAGGGCCGGCCGATTGGGCGGACGGGGTGGGGTGGCCTCTGTGTTTGTCATATTTGCATGCGCAACTAAAAAGGTTTCTGGCTGCTGCTGGCAAATTGATCCCAGCTCACTGGCTTATGAAGGACACGGACAGACCAAGTCGTAGCCGGAGTCGAAGAAGCAGCAGCACAAAAAGCCAACTCTCAAAGGACCTGTGACAGGATAATGCATGCTTGCATTTTAGATGACAATAATGCATTTTTGTTTTAAGGGTAATTTTGCAAAATGTTTTCCTTCGTTCCCGCTGCTGCTGCTGCTGCGCTCGCTGCGTGTCTGCCGACGTTGGGGAATTTCATTATGAAAATGCATAAAGAAGTTGTGTTTATTTCCATCCTGCGATACAAGAGATTTGCCCTTGCCCCCCAATGTCAACCGTAAATCTGACTCTGCGGATACATTTCTCATATTCCGCACAACTATTTGAAATATGCATTAAATTTGCACGAGGGCGGAAAGTACTTAAAACTTTTGCAGCTAATTAAACTCGCGAGCACCCAGAGCTCCGCTCTCTAACTGCTCGCGAATGGCAACAACATATTCTTTTTTATGGGGCTTACATATTTTATGGCACAATAATTTTTCAATTAAACCAACAGCCATTTTGTCTTCTCCTCAGAGCAATAAATGAAATGTTGCCATGACCAGGCAAGGAGTCTTGATGGCGCTCTAAATTAACAGACATTTAGTGTGCCCCCGGCAGCCGAATGGGCCAGGGGCCGGGGCGGGGGGCGGCGATGCTTTCAAGTATTTGTAAATTATGTTAATGACAGCACATTGACTTTATTATGGCCATCAGCCTAGACGGATACTTACAAAACTTGGCAAAGAGCATTAGCCAGCGTCAGGCTGCACAGCCTGGTGACTGGTGAGGAATGAGTGGAATTTTGTTGTTTGGCCAAAGTCAGAGATCAAACTGACTAAATGATGTTAGTTCTTTAGACTTAAGTGGGGGGGGATATGAGCACAAACTGGTGTAAACTCCACAAACACAAACAGTGCAAAATGAAAATTGACAATGCGGCTTAAAAAGTTAGGAATATACAAAAAATTATGTTACTTTAGTTTAGTTGGTGACCCCGACCCTCCTTCAACTCTACACAGAAAAAAAATATTTAAAAAAACCAACATTTGGAAAGGATATGTCTTAAATATCCCTTTAATCATCCAACGAAGCTGAAAAATCATCCAAAGGATGATCCTATTTCATATCCTTTGCATGATTTTTAGCTCCGATGAATGATCAAAAGGATATCTAAGACATATCCTTTCCAAATGGATACGGGAAATCATCCAATGGATTTTTTCCCATATCATTCTCCTCTCTCAGAAAAAAATGGACTATGGCGTGCCACATTGTATCGATGGGCTATGTAGCATACACACTTTTTGCAAGGGCAAGCTTCGAAACTCGTAAGAAACCATTTTTAAGCTCTGTACCAAATGTAAAAATAGTATATTCAGCCATGCTCCCATTTTCGCTTTCGCAAAAACTTTGCGATTTGATCACCAAATCGTTAAAGTTGGTGCTCCGACATTCGGAAATCGCAAAGTTTGGCCGTTTTTAAACCGGCGACATCTGAGTCCGTGAAATGAAAAGTAAATGCAAAATATAGGTTGATGCACAATCAGACAGCCCACGGAACTATTTTAATTCAGTTCTTTAACCTTTTCAGATTTGTCTTACGGACTCATCCACTCAATTAGCATTGAGGCAATATTTTATACAATTATTAAATAGAGATACACAAAATGGAGCGAGATGGAAAACTGACCACAATAACAAACATTTGCGATTTGGCCATGGTATATATCGATATACGACTATCGATAGCATGACTAGTGGCGCTCATCAGCTGTTTTTGTTATGTGAAATGACACAAAACAAGTTGGGAAAGGAACATTATCGATGACACAAACTGGCGAATTTCGGAGCGCTCTAAACTTAAATCGTACGAATTTGCTGAAATCGCAATTCGCAAAAATAAGTGAAAACCGGAGCATGGCTGATAGTTTTATATTCTTAAAATTCTTTGTAGATTCCCACTCCGTTGGACGCTTTTGGTGTAAGATCGCCCTAATATATACTCTTGATCAGCATTAACAGTCGAGTCGATATTGCCATGTCGTCTATCCGGATGAACGCACAGATCTCAGAGATGGTAAGAGATAAAGGTTCGGCATGTATGAGAAAAAAATATTTTATATCTGCAGGTAGATGAAGTTTATTTTCTATTTTTGCCACACCCACTCCCTCCCCCGCAATTTGGAAAAAACGTAATATCTTCCACAACATTAGAGATAGAAGGCTAGTACCTTCTAGACATATTTAGTTTTTAGTTTTATTATTTATTGATCCGCCAAAGAAATGGTGAAGATCGGATGAACCGTTGTTGAGTTATGATAAAAACACTGTACGCTGGTGCAGCGCAGTAGCAGCGCTACTTTCAGCTGCTACTGCAGCATCAAAATTCATGCTGAGCATATATTTTCGTTGGTACAGAGTATGTTATAGTCAGTGATTGGAAAGGTACTCATTTTTTTACAAGGTAAATGTTAAAAAATATACCTAGATAAGGTAAAAGGTATCCAGAATTTTCAGTACCTAGGTAAACGTACAGGTACAAACAAAAAAGAAAGTCGGTCAAGCCCGACTATAACATACTCTATACCAAGAAAACAAGAAAGAAAGTCGGTCAAGCCCGACTATAACATACTCTGTACCAAGAAATTTTGTCTTTTGATCATAACTCGAAAACCGTTCATCCGATCTTCTTCATTCCTTTAGCGGATCGATAAGTTATTCTAATAACTAAATATGTCCAGAAGGAACAAGCCATCTATCTTCAAAACTGTGGGAGATATGACGTTTTTTCTAAATTGCGGGGGCGGGAGGAGGCGTGGCCAAAATTGAAAATAAACTTGATCTGCCTGCAGACATAAGAAGCATATGTCCCATACACGTCAAACCTCTATCTCTTACCATCTCTGAGATCTGTGCGTTCATACGGACAGACAGACGGACGGACAGACGGACGGACGGACAGACGGACAGACGGACATGGCTATATCGACTCGGCTGTTGATGCTGATCAAGAATATATATACTTTATGGGGTCGGAGATGCTTCCTTCTGGATGTTACATACTTTTGCACAAACTTATAATACTCTATGTACCTACGGTACAGAGTATAATTATACGCTCAGCATAAATTTTGAAGCTGCAGTAGCAGCGAACAGTCTTTTGATCATAACTCGAAAACCGCTCATCCGATCTTCTCCATTCCTTTGGCGGATCGATAAGTTATCCTGATAACTAAATATGTCCAGAAGGAACCAGCCATCTTCAAAACTGTGGGAGATTTTTTCTAAATTGCGGGGGCGAAAGGGGGCGTGGCAAAAATTGAAAATAAACTTGATCTGCCTGCAGACATAAGAAGCACAAGTACCATACATGTCAAACCTCTATCTCTTACCATCTCTGAGATCTGTGCGTTCATACGGACAGACAGACGGACATGACGGACATGACTCGGCTGTTGATGCTGATCAAGAATATATATACTTTATAGGGTCGGAGATGATTCCTTCTCGATGTTACATACTTTTGTACAAACTTATAATACTCTGTGTACCTACGGTACAGAGTATAAAAAGGTAGTTTTAAATTTAAAAGCATGGTTCATCCATTTTATTATTAAAATCAAAACAAAACAACTTTAGTTCATTACAAATATTGATAAAGTCATACACATATATAAAGCACTGTAAGAACTTAAATTCAAAAAGAAGATTTGAAAATGGAACATTTTGATTACATTTGACTATATATTATTAATTTGTTTCCGGTATACTTTCACACTTTTTTTACATTACAAGAGTTTCGAAGATTTCGTCACCTAGTCTGTTTCTATTTGGCCTCCACAGCTAAAAATTCTTTCAACTGGAGCAGAGCTAGGCAAAATGGTATTATACGTATAATAAACATTACAAATATTTTAATACTTAAGTAAAGAACTTAGAGATTTGCTATTATCGGCAAGATAATACTTTCATTTCAATATTAGAATTTTCAAAACAATTCTCAGTTTCGTCCAATGTTACATTATTGGAATCGAAAAAGTCTTCAGAATCCTTTGAATTTGAACTCTAATTGACCACAGTTTCCAAATTCCGTTATTTCTTCTACAAGCCAATCTTTAAAACTCTTTACAATTTTGTTGGTTTTATTTCAATTTAAATTTTGTTTACACAAAGCAGGCATTTGCCATTTCTGTTAAAAAATGTTGCACTTAAGATCAACGACAAATCTTTATTCCCTTCAGTGATAAGTGACTGATCAGTCATTGTTAACAATAATAAAGTTTAACTTTTACGAGACTATGCTTTTAAATTAAATTAATTTAATTTAAATTAAATTAAATTAAGTGTGACCGAAAATCCTCAAAATACCAAAAGCGTAGAAATGACGCAAAACTGTAGTTGATATCGATCCGTGGGCGCAAAAAAAGATACTTACGAAAAAGTACCTAATATAAGGTAAGGTAAATCAAAATTTGGAACTAGGTAAGAACTAGGGACAAATACCTAGGTACTTTCTAACACTGGCTATAGGCGGGCTTGACCGACTTTTTAATTTGTTATCTCCGTATTTAGCTTACTGTAAGCAACACAAATAGCGCTAATTCCTTAAAACGTTGTGACACCGTTTTTGCTTAAAAAGGTCAAACTTAATTTTGCCATTGCCAGGTTTTGGCTATGGACATTTGTGTTATCAGTTTCCGACCTATATAAGTAGTAACCAATATTTCTAATATTTCACGTCAACTGTGAACTTTTGTAGGAAAATCATTTTGGTTTTTGAGTGTAAACACTTTGAAGTTCAGCAATTACACAGGGCAACAAATAAGCTGAGCTCTCCAGCCGTTTCGATGACAAATTCTGCGAGATTTTTGTCCCATGATTCCATAACTGGTCTCGGTTTGGCGCCATCAGCTCTTGCTTCAAGATGTAGCACGAATTTGGGCTTTGATGAATTTGTGTATTTAATTATCAATTGCAGTTGCCCTCGAATAGCTGCTTTGAGATCGAAACACAATTATGTTATTCCAAAGCTGCCTAGGGAATGATCGGTCAAAAACTGGGTTTTTATACTCTGTACCTTAGGTACATAGAGTATATTAAGTTTGTGCAAAAGTATGTAACAGCCAGAAGGAAGCATCTCCGACCCTATAAGGTATACATATATTCTTGATCAGCATCAAAAGCCGAGTCATGTCCGGCATGTCCGACTCTCCGTCTGTCTGTCCGTATGAACGCACAGATCTCAGAGATGGTAAGAGATAGAGGGTTGACATGTATGGTACATGTGCTTCTTATGTCTGCAGGCAGATCAAGTTTATTTTCAATTTTGGACACGCCCCCTCCCGCCTTCACAATTTAGAGAAAACGTCATATCTGCCACAGTTTTAAAGATAATTTGTTCGTTCCTTCTGTACATATTAAGTAATTAGGATAGCTTATCGATCCGCCAAAGGAATGGTGAAGATCGGATGAACGGTTGTCAGGTTATGATCAAAAGACTGTTCGCTGCTGCAGCGCAATAGCAGCGCTGCTTTCAGCTGCTACTGCAGCTTCAAAATGTACGCTGAGCGTATAATTTCGTTGGTAGAGAGTATGTTATAGTCGGACTTGGCCGACTTCTTTTCTTGTTTTCAGTTCGTTGCCAAGGAAAACATTTTGATTTGATTTGTGCTTTTCGCCTTGTTTGCCTTGGAAGTTCATCGAGTGGGCAGCGCCATGACAATTTTGCTAAATAAATCAAGACAAACTATTATTATTATTAGTTCTTTATTTCCTTGCCTTATCTTTGGATGTAAAAGAATTCGACTGATTGGTGCAAGAGCAAAGAATTGGTTAAAGTCGGATTGAATAAAGCTGAATGGACAGAACAATGTCAGCAGCTTGGCCTAATCCATTTATTGTGTGGACAGTTCAAATATTGAAATATAAAAACATGGCTCATGGCATAGATTTTGCTGGAAAACCCCAAACGCACCGCAAAACAGAACAAAAAAATCGGAATACTTTGCCAATATGGTTGTAAAAACAACAAGAACAACAATAACAATAGGCAAAAAAAAAAAAACAACAACGGGGCAAACAAGGCAATTACAAAGTGCCAAAATGGCGCAAGCCATAACAGTTCGCCCAACTCAACCCGCTCCCCCCGCCCAAATACTAGCCTAACCCCAAAAACAAATAGCCAAAGCTATTTCAATGTATTTAGCCAGAGTTGGTTCGGTTCCGTCCAGTCCGGTTCGGTCCGGTCTGCATCTGCATATGTGCCACGGCAACCCCCTCCCTCCCTGATGGTGGCTGCTGCTGCTGCTGCTGCTGCTGCTGCGGCTTTTGCAACTGGCAAACTGTCATCAATTTGGCGACCGTGTGTGTGCGTTGGTGTGTGTGTGTGTGCGGAGCGTTTGGCCAATGGCCATATTGACAATATGTATTGAAACTCACTCAAGCTATTAATGCTGAAAGCTTTTACGGCCACTTCAGGCAGTAAGCGGGGCGACCGCAGGCAAGCACCAGCTGGTGTCAAACTCAAAAGTGGTTTGCTCCTCCTCGACGCTTCTTTTTTTGTGCTGCATAAAAAATGAAAACATTAGCCAAAATATAAACACGAACTTAAAATTTGAAATATGAGTGGGCCATTTGTTCGCGTGGGGCTTTAATCTTAAAGCCGCGCCAAGGCAGGACACGGGCATTTGTAGATAAGGCACGCCGCGCCGTGTCGGGCCTTGTCTACACAGGACGCACAGCTGGGCGAAAGTAAGCGGAAAAACTGCGCCTTCGCAATTGCAAAGTTAACGTGTCAATGGCAATTGAAGCATTCCCGCTAACAGCTGAACACACACACAGCCGGAGACGGGCGGCGGGCGATAAGGACACGAAAAGAAAACCGTCTGGGCAAAGTTCTTGAGAAAGTTTCACTTTAACTTGAACAATTGACTTTTTTCCCCGCACTTGACTGGCGGCGACCAAAGCCAAACCGTTTGCTCCCACATCTGGCCATCTCTCTGTATTGGCTCTGCCCTCAATTGGAACGTGGCTGCGTTTTGCCTCGCATTGAAATGTTTGCAGTCAAGTTATTGTTATTGTTATGCCCTTTTCTGTTGTGGGTGTGGCAAATCGGCGACGTTGTCTCTCCAACACCCCCGCGGGGGTACCAAGCCAAGCGAAGTTTGCTTTACTTTTGTGTCACGCTCCGCTGCCTGTGCCTGGCGAAAGGCAAATTGAAAATCCCCATCATTTTTTGGCTGCAAAAGATTTCAATCGTGAATGGTGAAAGTTTATTTTCTACTGATTTTACAATTGAATTGATGAGAGGGGCGGGGTTGGAGTGGGGGTGTTAAAAAGTTGTAAGCATCTTGTCGAATCAATTGTGCAATTAATTGGAATTTTTGTGTGATGGTTAGGTGAAGTGTATTAGAGTCAAGGAGTCAAAGTCTTTGGTTTTCGTTTTCTACACACAAAATAAACAAAAAAACAACCGAATAGCCTTACAAAATGGGGTCAAAGGCGACTCAACACTTATTTTAGATATATCATCTCTTAGAATAGGACTGAGACTTTCACTTTGGACCAACCCTCTACTCTCTTTACACTTGTGACATGTCTACAGAAAAAACAATACCCATTGAAGACCCCCAAGATTTACTTATTGCAACATTTGCTGACGATACTGCTATTATGGCGAGAGACCCATGCATCCACACTCGGAGCTCGGAGCTCATATCAATGCGCTTGTAACCTCACTATATGGCAGAGTGAAGAAAGTGGGATGGCTACTCGCTAGTAGAAACAAACTTTCACTTCGTAATAAAGTGCACATTTATAAGGCCATCATTGCACCAGTCTGGAGATATGGGATCCAAGTATATGGCAAAATCTCATCTGAGAAAGATTCGAGTCCTTCAGTCCAGGTGTTTGCCCAGACTATCGAGAACACCCTGGTATATGTGCACAAGACACCTAGATCGTGATTTAAGAGTACCCAAGATTGGAGACGTGTTAAATACACAGGCCGGTGCTTACATAGAATGATTGAGAAGCCACCCCAACACACTAGCCAGAAGGCTCTTGCGCAGTCGCCCATTTCCCGACTTTGGGGGTAGATTTTCCAAAATTTAAAAGTCACGTGGTGTGCAGTATGGTATGCAGTCATTGTTGAATTTTCATATAGATCTTTGAAAATGAGTTTGAACCTAATCGGATGAAAAACCAAAAATTTGCATACAACAGATTTCCGCCGATTTTCCGACTTTGGAGGTAGAATTTCCAAAAGTTGAAAGTCACGTTGCTTATATATTTTTTATGGGTAACTTCGAAAATAAGTTTGGAGCTATTCGCTGGGAGATAAATTTTAACTCATTCAACCCTGACCACAAAATTTTCATCCAGGGGGGTGAATTTTCCGGAAGTGTGGTATGCAGTTATTGTTGAATTTTCATATAGATCTCTGAAAATGAATTTGAGCATGACCGGATGAAAAACAAAAAAGTTGCATACAACAGTTTTCCGCCCATTTTCCGACTTTGGAGGTAGATTTTCCAAAATTGAAAAGTCATGTTGTTTCTACTTTGTTATGTGTAAATTTGAAAATGAGTCTGGAGCTAATCGCTGGGATCTAAATTTCAACTTATTCAACCTTTACCACCCAATTTCCACCCTGGGGGGTGAATTTTCCGGAAGTCTGGTATGCAGTCATTGTTGAATTTTCATATAGATCTCTGAAAATGAATTTGAGCCTGATCAGATGAAAATCAAAAAAGTTCATACATCAGTTTTTGTTGAATTTTCCACATTTTCCGACCGAATTTTCCAAAACCCCGCCTTAGTACGCACTTTCACCACATAAGGAAACTCCTGTCAAAATGTCAGCCTTCTATCTCTTACCGTTTAGGCTCTGCGACGGTCACCAGTCAGTCAATTAGTCAGGTTGAACAGTTTTATATATACCCTGCAGTTCTACGTTTCAGTACTGAATTTTTCAGGGCTGATTCAGACCGGAAAGGTATGAATAGCTGAATTTCATGCCTGAATTCAGGCATGTTTTAGTACTTCCCATGAGTTCAGCCCTGAAATCATGCCTAAAATCAGCTGAGGTCATGAAATAGTAGGACATGCCTATGTTAACTTCATGGCTGAAACTCATATAAGGGCAGGCCTGAATTCATGACCAGCCGTTCCATTTCAGGGCTGATTCAGCTATGGTTCAGGTCTGAGCCAAACTGAAGGGTATAGATAAGTTAATATGAATAAGCGCATACTCAATCTAAAATAAGTTGCCAAATCAATGGTGACAATAAGTTTAGAGCAACAATAAAAACAAACTAATAAAAACCAAAAAAAAAAATAAACGAGAAAGCTAAGCTAATTTTATACCCTTGCAAGTGCTCGCTTAAATATTTTCAAAAAATACTTTTTCCCATTTTCCGACCGATAGTTCGTATGGGAGCTATATGATATAGTCATCCGATTTAAACAAAAACTTGTAGAATTATGTAAAAGCACGAGAAACAAATAAATACAAAATTGCAGGATGCTACCATTAAAAACAAAAAAGTTTTTCTAACAAAGACTGTTTTTCAAACCTATCTTTTGAATGGCAGCTATACCATATAGTTGTCCGATTTAAATAAAACTTGGTAGAATTGTAAAAAAAACATAGAAAACCTACGATTACAAAGTTTGGAGACGTTTCCATTGAAAAGAAAAAAGTTTTTCATACTAAAACTAGTTTTCCGACCGATTGTTCCTATGTGAGCTATGAGATATAGTCATCCGATCCGGTCGGTTCCGACATATTAGTAGAATGCAGCAAAAAGAAGACTCTGTGCAAAATTTCAGCTCGATAGCCTTAAAACTGAGAGACTAGTTCGCGTAGAAACAGACGGACAGACAAAGCTCTATCGACTCAGCTCGTCACCCTGATCAAGAATATATATAGTTTATGGGGTCGGAAGTGAATATTTCTATGCGTTGCAAACTTCTGGGCAAAATTATAACACCCTTTGCAAGGGTATAGAAATATAAAGAACTGAAGACAGTTTTGGTATACAAAATTATAGAAAAATATTTCAGTTTATGAAATAACGAACAGTTTAAAATAATGTTTACATATATACATTCAAATTCTTAATGAGATGTAACAAAATGTGCCCGTTTCTGAATTCCTTTGCATTCCCTTGTTGGTGTGCCCATTTTTGTATTTATGTCTTTAAGGGTAACCTTTCGGTTAGTTTGATAACGAACTTTTTGTTAAATTGTTTTCTGGGATGTGCTCAATCGTGCCGTGGCCATTAAAACTAAATTGGGACATGAACAATCCCTTCCCGCCCGAGTCCCGAGGACCCCAAAATCCCGAATCCCAAGTCCATCTCTACTACCTAGCATGCGCGTCAATATCTCTTTTATATACCGAAAGCTGGGAATGCAAGCTTGAGGGAATGCGAACTTGAGAATTACAAGAGGTGTCTATTTATACCTTTCTCAACTTTATTTCGATTTTCTACGTACACTATTTCTATATCTTAGGGCGAATTTCTCAGCAAACCGAATATCAGCTGCTGCTTATATATACACAGAAAAAAATAAGATCAAATATCGAGTTGATCTTCCAATATAATTTCAAAAATATCAATTTTTAAATATCCAAGAGTTACTATTTAATATCAATATGATACTGTAGTATTACATTGATACTAAAAATATTATATTAATAAGCGAAATTCTCACAGTGATATGAAAAATACCCTAGTGACGTGATTTCAGATCAAAGTAGACATCGAAAACTTGAGGGCAGAAAGAGACAAATGGAGTTTCTTAAAACAAAGAGAGACAGCTATAGTCCAACTCGAAAAAGGCAAAAACAATGTTCATGTCTCTGCCGCAGCTAGCGAGACAGCGAATACTCTTACGATTTGTCTGTTTTTGCTTTCATTGCTGATTGCAATTCCCAACTGCTTAAAGCGGTGAGCGCATGGAGAGACATTCAAACAGCGACAGTCATTAGCGAAAAGCCTACTAAAGGTTGAATCGGGAGATTCATGAAACAGTACTGTGTAGGCAACTAGCTCTTTTTGGTGTATATAAATGCATAAGTTGCTTGATCAAACGCAACTTTTCGGGACCCCGAGCCAACTAAAGTCACTAATTATTCAAAAACATCTTTGACAAAAATATAGCTTTGATATTTTTAAATACACCATTGGTATACATTAATACCCCTTTGATATTATAAAAAATATATTAAATATTTCAGCCATGACGTACAGATATTGGGAAAATACTGCATTAATACTATAAAAATATATCAGGGATATTAACAAATATCAGATTGTTGATCTGAAACATTTCACATTGATATGTTCGAAATGTACGAGTGATATTTTCGAACATATCAACTGGGTATTCTTCAGATGAAGGCCGATTCGATGCTGAAAAATACCCGATTGATACTAAATATCGTGATCTTTTTTTTCTGTATACAGAAAGCAGGGAATTCGAACTTAAGAAATACAAGAGGTTTCTTTATGTAGATTTGTAAATTTTAGGGCGATTTTCTATATAAGTCTAGCATATTTTAGGGCGCATTTCTGAGCAAGCCGAATATCAGCTGCTCCTTGTATATTCCGAAAGCAGGGAAATCGAACTAAAATCTAAATTATAGCCTGTTTCCACTGAGCATCATTTCAATCATTTTCATTTCTGGAAACTTTTGCCATTTCCATTGACAAAACATCATTTTGTTGACATTCACAACGATACGTGGACAAAAACAGCCGATGCTTTGATTTTGTTGATTATTATTTGGCTAAAGGATTTGTTATTGTGTTGGCTATATTAAAATAAATGCTGCAATGCAATAATGGGCAAGCTAGTTAGACAAACCTTCAATTCAATAAAGATTTTAAAACACTTAACCACGCCTTCTCCAAGGCATGGAGAGTAGTGGAAGCTGCAATTAGATTATTAAAGACCCGCCTTCGCAGAACAAACAAGTGATTGGACAATCGTAGAGCAGAAAAAAGGGGTCCACAACCCGAGAGCACCAATGTAGCCAATGATTTTGATAACCCTCCTGAATTAATAAGTCGCGCCATACATCATACCTTAAGACTCAACAACACAATTAACATATGGCTAAAATATGTTTATTTTACTTAATTTTTAATAACCCCACATATAATCCACAAAATAAATCTACGGTGTGTCCAAGACTTCAAGCCCCTTGGCACCAATCCGCTTAAGCTCCACCGTCCTCTTCTTGGAGGCTGGCACTATATCTTCCTGAAGAGGTGAACGCTGTTGGGTAGTTTTTCTGCGCTAAATTCTTGGCTGCTACGATGACGGTTCCTCATCCAACGAAACTTGATCGCTCATCCCAAGCTGGATAGTTAAGGGCGCGAACCAGATGGCTGCTAGCTTAATGCTCGCATTCACAAGCGTGGAATGACTCCATTAAAAACCTCGCAACTGGGGGCTCATCTGTAAACAAAGAAATTACTTACCTCTCTGATATTTTGGTTTTTCTGATGACACGAATGGCACTGAGAGAATGTCGAATGTTTCATCATTTTTATGAAATGACACGAAATGAAAGGAAATGAAATTGGAGAAACGTATGGCAGAAATGATAACATTTCCTTCATTTCTTGTCATTTCAAGAAATGATGTTTCATTTCTGTAGTGGAAATAGGCTATGAGCTGAGGAACTTTTTGTTAAATTGTTTTCTGGGATGTGCTCAATCGTGCTGTGGCCATTAAAACTAAATTGGGACATGAAAAAATTTCGGGATTTTGCCTTGGATCCGACCTAAAATGTTATATTTAATCCCTTCCCGCCCGATTCCCGAGGACCCCAAAATCTCGAATACCAAGTCCATCTCTACCACCTAGCATGCGTGTCAATCATGGTAAAGAACGCAAGCTGGGAATTACTTGAGAATTACAAGAGGTGTCTTTTTATGCCTTTCTCAATTTTATGGCGATTTCTACATACATTTTTCTATATTTTCTATATTTCTCAGCAAGCCGAATATCAGCTGCTCCTTGTATATTCCGGAGGCAGGGAATTCGAATTAAAATCTTAATTAAAGAGCAAATTTTCTAAAAAAAAAAACTGTATTTTCGGCTTATGCTTTCTAAGTATAAGAAAAAACTGTCTAAAAACAAAAAATTTGCATTCGAACCAAAGCAGCCACGAAGAAAATGTCCTAGTCCCAACTCGACCTGGCAGGTCACCCCATTCTACCAAGAAGAGTTTCGACTAAGATAAGATTACACTTCTCCTCAAACCCAACAGCAGGTCAAATCAAAGCAAATGAAACCCTAATAAAGTCATGTAACAAGCTATACAGCTTGCCCACATTCTGACACGTCTCGCAATGCCAATCCCAAAACTCAATCCCCATCGCCTTGCTGAATCTCTGCACCGAGCGACAAATGAAAGCCCGCCAAAAGCATGACAATGACAATGTCGCGACATTCGACGCTTAACTCCTGGAAAATGCCGTGATTAGCCCACACTCAGTGGGTGTGTGAGTGCGAGTGCGAGTGGCGGGTGTGTAAAGTCCTTGCCAGCTGCCGTTGCGTTTGCTGATGAGCTCGAGTTTCAAACAATAACAAGCGAGATTTTAGGGATTTATGATGTTGCCGCCGCTGGCAAGCATTGGGGGGGCAACTTTGACTGTCAGGCCTTTTGTCTCTCTACGCGGAGTGTCTTTCGATTTGTTTGCGCTTTGTTTGTTGCTTTTGTTGCACAGACAATCAAAATGCTGGTAACCATACGCCATGTTGCCCGCTCGTTAGCTGGTTAGCCGGCTTTGTTGCTGTTGTTGTTGTTGTTGCTTTTGTGCATGTCTGGCTTTGGTTGCCACCTCCCCCCCAGCCCGCCAACGCCCGCTTGTAACAATATTTATTCATGTTAATTAAATTGTGTGAATATCACAATTTTCCATATGGCTGCGCACATTTATTGTCTTTCAATTTGCGGCTGTGGCTTTTGACGTTCTCATTCTAAGCATGGAAATACCCTGTAGTTCTGGCAGCTGCTGTGTGGCCTATACAAGAAGTCAATTTAGGCCTAAGTTACACAGAAAGAAAAGAGATTGGGTTGGGTTGGTGCCCGAAAATTTAATAATCGGGATTGTCACAGAAATCTCAGGAGATTTTCGTATAAGCGCTTTCATTTCGAGCTACAACTGCTTGTCTTTATATGGGAAATGTCTCCAAAATGCTGGGCTACTAGATTAGTTTACAAAAGTTGAGAGATTTTAAACCGTCTTCAGCAGTCGTAGGTTTGATACGTATGGTTTTCCTTTTCTATAATCTACTAGCCTGCAGCTTTGCTGACACTTTACATTTAAAGTTCTACTAGTTTAGTTCAAAACTCAATCGTTTATATGAAAATCTCTAGAGTTTTCTGGGACACCCACGGATGATTTGACCATTCATATCAATTAGATTCCGAAATTCACAAACACAAACCTAAATACCACGACAAACTATTCGTTTGCACTCTATTACTACTTTTAGGTGATTCCATCCATTCACATCACATCCGCTTATTGCACGTTCTTTATATAGTACGATAATTACATTAAGTCTACCTTCAAATTATCACCGCTGTGGCGTAATGTTGAAATAGTTCATGCCCGTCCAAATGCTACAATGCCACAATATTGGGAATAACCATTTGTCCTGTCCTTGAAAATACTGGATGCTTAAAGTTATGCATCAATTCTGGATACAGGCCTTGACCATTGATTTACAAAGAGGCATTCATTGAACGACGTATTTTCCAAACAATACATGAACCATGCGTGGCGGGCAGAAAGAGCCACGTTTTTTTCCATTTTTTTGGCTCTAAGCAACTTAATGGGCCTAGTCAAACTCCTTTTAATCTGTTGCCTAGTGTGCTTCTAGCTTTAGCACAAGAGAAAGGGTCCTACAGTATATCGCCCCCATAACGCAGAATAGGTGTTTATAGAAGCACTATGTTGCCTTGTGCGTTAATAGTTGAGTAAACTAAGCACAAGCGACTTGTTTGTACAGGGTTATCCATATTCGACGGACCCATCTGGCAACGCCATAACTTTTGACAGAGATGTCAGATCGCTTAATGACATACCGCGTTTGAAGCGTCAGTCCAAGCAGATTTTTACCATGCAACAATACACGCCACGCAAGCGCTCTGAAATAGTTGAAATTTACATTCAACAGAACAAGTCAATTGTGAAAACTCAACGTGCTTTTAAAAAATTTCATTTCATTTCACATTGAATGGGACCGTAAATAAGCAAAATTGCCGTATTTACGCCACTGAAAATAATCAGGAGATTCAAGAAGTGCCTCTTCATGACGAAAAAGTCACAGTTTGGTGCGGCGTTAGTGCGAAAACGGTCATTGGGCCGTTTTTCTTCCAAAATGAAAATGGCCATGCTGTTACCATCAACATGATGACTAATTTTGTGATGCCAATTATTCGTCGAAAGCGTATGAGGCAGTTCTGGTTTCAACAAGACGGCGCTCCACCGCACACAAGTCGCATAACAATCGATTTTCTGAAGAAATTGTTTCCGGGCCGTTTGATGTCGAAAAGTGGTGATTTGGACTGGCCACCGCGTTCGCCCGATTTGACGCCGCCTGACTTCTTCTTGTGGGGATATTTGAAGTCAAAGGATTACGTTAACAAGCCAAGGACCGTAGAAGAGCTCAAGGACAACATTCGTGAAGAAATAGCCGCTATTCCGGCCGAAATGTTGGCGAAAACGATGGAAAATGCTGCAAAAAGGGCACAATACGCCATCAACGCCAGAGGCGGCCATTTGAGAGATATCATATTCAAAAATTGATGTAAACAAATCTACTTGGAACAAATCAAATGATTAAGATTGCCAACCGCCAAACTTTCCGTCACCTTTGTCTGTTAGCAAGTTCTCTATCTGTGGAGCAAAATGACGCAATAGTGAAGATGATTTATGAATTTGGTAGGCATGTCTTAAACAACCTTTTATTTTCTGCAAAGTTTGGTCACTTTTTCCTTGCTTTGTTCCAAAAAATCCACTTGGATTTACACAACCCAAAGGGTTGACAAGCTCTTTCAGTCTCTTGACTTGTGTGCTTCTAATTTTTGCACAAGTGAAGGGGACCTACAGTATAACGCCGAGTCCGACTAGCAATGCTTAAGAGCATATTTCATGGTTAGTTACTTCAAAGATGGCGCCAATAGTTTGCGAAGGTGACCGAGTAAGTTTTTAAATAGAAGCGCTTTCATTAGATGCGTAGAGGGATCGAACCCACGACCACTTGCACAGCAGGCACACACACCACCCGGCCACAAAATACATAGTTATATTGTTACTCATTCTGCCTTTAAAGATCTTGTTGACGCTCTTGCTCGATGCGCTCAGCTTCCTCATCAATGGCTGAGGGCTTGGCACCAGCCAACTAGGTCATAAAACCTCTTGCCATCCCAAAGTTAGTTTAATAACAAGAAAGAAAGTCGGTCAAGCCCGACTAAAACATACTCTGTACCAAGAAAATTTGTCTTTTGATCATAACTCGAAAACCGTTCATCCGATCTTCTTTATTACTTTGGCGGAATGATAAGTTATCCTAATAACTAAATATGTCCAGAAGGAACAAGCCATCTATCTTCAAAACTGTGGGAGATATGACGTTTTTTCTAAATTGCGGGGGCGGGAGGGGGCGTGGCCAAAATTGAAAATAAACTTGATCTGCCTGCAGACATAAGAAGCATATGTCCCATACATGTCAAACCTCTATCTCTTACCATCTCTGAGATCTGTGCGTTCATACGGACAGACAGACAGACGGACAGACGCACATTGCTATATCGTCTCGGCTGTTGATGCTGATCAAGAATATATAAACTTTATGGGGTCGGAGATGCTTCCTTCTGGATGTTACATACTTTTGCACAAACTTATAATACTCTATGTACCTACGGTACAGAGTATAAATAGTAGAATAGACTTTCGTACCTTTATTTTGATCCATAATCATAATCCATTGCTGATGAATGTGTCTAACTTTTGTATTCTTAATGCCGACAGCTGAGCGTGATAGTCTGAAGTGGGCAACACTTATCGAGTATAACGAATAAACTCACATGCATCCAAATCAGAGCTGTAAACACAATTACCATTACCATTCCCATTACAATTTTTCAGATAATATAAAACAATTCCTGATTTCGATTTTTTAGTAATCGTAATTGTAACTTGGAATAACGATTATAAGTGATTATTCAGCGATTATTACAAAATGTAATTACTTTAACAATTACTTGAATAATTGTACCTGTAAAGGGGGATTATTGAGTAATTGTGCTTGAAATGTTGAATTATTCATGTATTTCTAGGTGTCAACAGAAGTTTTTTTTACTAGTTTGCGCGCTTCGCAAAGTGTTGAAAGGGTCATAATTTAATTTAAATATTGTCCTTATTAGTTTGATTTTACTACCATGATCAGCAAACAAATTAATTCGTCGTTTTCCCATCTCGATTGGTGAAAATGCTATTTTTCACCTACAATTACATGAATAATTCAACATATCAAGCACAATTACTCGTAAGTCCCCCTTTAAAGGTACAATTATTCAAGTAATTGTAAAAGTAATTTAAATGTGAAATAATCATTTATCACAATTATGAAATACTAAAAAAATCGTAATCAGCAATTGTTTTTTAATTTTAAAATAATCTAGATTATTGTAATGAAAAGTAATGAAATACGGGAAGTATTGATAACATTACAGCTCTTATCCAAATGAAAGTCAACTTTTGGTCACCCCTTAAGCCCTATACTTTTTTGAACAGCTGCTTGATGTAGCTTTATACAAAACGCATAACGCATTCCTAGTTTAAATAGCCTATTAAACTGCTAGTTAAGTCATCCTACCATACTTGGCTTCAAACAAATCGATCGTTACATTTTGCGTCCGAAAAAGTTCCATTTGGGAAGGATGTGTCTTCAAAAACGTTTTAGCCATACAACGGAGCTGAAAAATCATCTAAAGAATGATTCTTTTACATATCCTTTGGATGATTTATAGCTCTGTTGGATGATTGAAATGATATTTAAGACATATCCTTTCCAAATGGATACGAGAAATCATCCAATTGATATATTTTCACATTCTTTTTTTCTCTGTGCAAAGAAGCTGTAAATTGTCCAAGAGAGCTTTTCACCTTAGTGGACTTGATACTTGCTTGAAATTCGGTCAGTAAACATCAAATTAGGAAGAGTACTGGGCAAGCGACTGTTAACTTAACAAATTATGGATTTCGTTATCGAAGCCACCACTTCGAATGACAAATTTGGAGCCGCTAATCGATTGCTGCCAGGAATTTCAATGAATCCAAAACGTGTTCAACTTCCTTATAAATTAGCATTCACAATGACAATCAAAAAGGCGTCAGGTCAATGAATATTTGGCTTAGATATGCGCACTCCATGATTTCTCACACACAGATGGAAAAAACCAAGAACATTTGACTCAAAGTTAGAACATTCGGTGTCAAAAACTAATCATGACCGGATTTTCTCACTTGAAGAACAACTTCTCACTTCGAGAACTATTTTTTGAGAACGCAAATTCTTGATTTGAGTTCAAATGTTCCGTATTTGAAAACATTTTAAGCTCAAAAAAATTTGAGGTCCAGGGTCCAAGATCCAGTCCAGAACCATAGGTCCAGGGGGTCCAGATCCAATTCCAGGCCTAATTCCAAGTCCAATCCCAGATGCAATTCCAGCTCCAAGTCCGCAGAGACATCGCCGTGTACAACACCCAACCTGCCTTAGTTAATTAAATTAAGAAAGAAAAATTGTTCGGACTTACTGGGAGTAGAGCCCAAGACGCCCCGCGCACAACTACGCGACGGCCGACGTGTTAGCTCGTTAGGCTATTGCCCACTTCTGCAGCAGCACGTCTGAATGGCTACTTATTCTTTTCGGGGCTGAGCTGAATTGTGCTCATTTTAAGAACATTCGGAACATTTGTTCTCACAACTTTGAGAGAACATTCTGTGCTTCTTTTGAGATGACAAAATTTTATTTTCTGAACACGGTTTTTCCCTCTGCGTAGACAGTCCTACGTGGCATGTTCTCGTGTGGGCCAACCATCAAGTTGTATTTGTGTTTGAAATGACATGTCGTATACGTAATATTTGTGGATTTTAAAGCCTCCCTCTCTAGTGCCACCACAGTTTTCTCATGGTATCTTATAGGCGTCCGCCCTAGTATACACAGCAACAAAAAAGTGCTTAGTATAATTTAAAAAGAATTCAAGTTTTCCTACTACATTTGAATATCCAACTTTGACCTAAGATTTTTGTCTATATACAACGATTCCTAAACGATAGACTTACAGGGTTGTCCATATTCGACGGACCCATCTGGCAACGCCATAACTTTTGACAGAGATGTCAGATCGCTTAATGACATACCGCGTTTGAAGCATCAGTCCAAGCAGATTTTTACCATGGAACAATACACGCCACGCGAGCGCTCTGAAATAGTTGAAATTTACATTCAACAGAACAAGTCAATTGTGAAAACTCAACGTGCTTTTAAAAAATTAAACTGAAAATCCTCAGGAGATTCAAGAAGTGCCTCTTCATGACGAAAAAGTCACAGTTTGGTGCGGCGTTAGTGCGAAAACGGTCATTGGGCCGTTTTTCTTCCAAAATGAAAATGGCCATGCTGTTACCATCAACCAGGAGCGTTATCGCGACATGATGACCAATTTTGTGATGCCAATTATTCGTCGAAAGCGTATGAGGCAGTTCTGGTTTCAACAAGACGGCGCTCCACCGCACACAAGTCGCATAACAATCGATTTTCTGAAGAAATTGTTTCCGGGCCGTTTGATGTCGAAAAGTGGTGATTTGGACTGGCCACCGCGTCCGCCCGATTTGACGCCGCCTGACTTCTTCTTGTGGGGATATTTGAAGTCAAAGGTTTACGTTAACAAGCCAAGGACCGTAGAAGAGCTCAAGGACAACATTCGTGAAGAAATAGCCGCTATTCCGGCCGAAATGTTGGCGAAAACGATGGAAAATTATGCAAAAAGGGCACAATACGCCATCAACGCCAGAGGCGGCCATTTGAGAGATATCATATTCAAAAATTGATGTAAACAAATCTACTTGGAACAAATTAAATGATTAAGATTGCCAACCGCCAAATTTTTATTTTTTTTTTGATTTTTTTAAAAAAAACATAGGTCCGTCGAATATGGGCAACCCTGTACTTATTAGGTTCGAGCAGAGACCAAGACTAATTGAATACTTGTATTACATTAATGGACTAAATTTGCGGTCATATTTCCCAAGGAAGGAACTTCCAATAATCAGTTTTTATAGCAACAGCACTGATTAATACATCTTCATTGATTCATTTATTCAAACCACAAATGATATTCGTGGAGCTTCCTGCAAACATGCAGCAATTTTCTCATCACAACAATTTTTGCAATTGAAATTCCACAATACTTCATGCATACCCTTTTCGCCACCCAAAATACCGAACAAGTAACATCTCCCTCCAGCCCGACACATTGGGCTTGGGTGCGCCGGCAAATGCATTTAGAATTTATGTGGCACTTGTCGTCCGAAAAACGCCACGAATTTATATCTTGCATACACAGTGACCGCTGACCAGTGGCCACCGGCAGCGGCCAGCCGAACAAGGGCTTAAGAATGTTTCGTGTGTGGCCAGTTGGTTGGGCCCATCGTTTGTTTTATTGTTATTGTGCAGTCACGACTTAAAAATTTGTCGCGCTTTCCTCGCCGGCAACAACCATGCAAAGCAATTTCCGCCGCTGGCGCGATGCTTTTATTTGGCCATTTGTTTGCTCGGCGCTGTCTTTTCGCTCGTCGCGTTTATTTGTCAGCATTGCCCCGGGCCGGCTTCAAGCTGCCGCTTGATACACACGGATTTGTCTACGGCCGCCGGAGAGTTGCAGGCTGCACTCCTCTCATATGCGCTGAGCAAATTTATCGTTTTTAATTTAGCCGCAAAGCAAAATAAAAACCAAAACGAAAAGCGGTTGAGAAAAATGGCAGCCGCGTAATGCCCTTAATGGTTTTTTGCATGCTTAAGCCCCGAACCCCTTCGGCATTCCCGGCGCTCGCTCTGCGGCGACTTATTGGAGCCGATAAATAAAGATTTCGCCTGACAAGCCGCGAGTGGCGGCAGCTGGGGCGTATGAGCAATCCATCGGCCTCGGCCTGTCACACGTGCAGCGAGAGGCGCAATGATTATGCGGTTAGCATAAATTTGTTTGCGAATTTGATTAACTTTTGTTGTGGCCGCAGGCGTTGCGGCGAGCCAGAGCTAATAAGCAGGCAAACGGCTCATAAATATCAGCAGCCATTCTTTTTACTTGTGTAAACCGGTGAAAGTTTGCCAAGCGAAATGTATGGCCCGGTAGGGGTAATCAAGTGCTCCTAAATGACTGCAGTTGCAGTTTAGTTTAACTGCTGTTGCAATTTATAAACAGCGGCGGCTGGCTGAATAAATTTTTGGTGGCCGGCGAAATGGTCGCCGGTGGAAATACACTTTGAATTGGCAATCGGGAAAGCGAAAATGTGGGCATACCAAGAGTTGAGCTGTTGTTGCATTAACCACCTATGGATGTGGATGTGTGGATTTCTGTCTTTTAAAGGAAGTTTCCTGTAAGCCTCATTTATGTACTATAAATGTATGGTCATAACATAACAAAACGAGAGCTGTCTGTATTAACACCTAAATCTCAGAGATAAGAAGGCTAGAGCCATCACAATTTAAATGTAGACTAGTATTGTCTGCACGCAGATCAAGCTTGTTTCAAATTTTGGCCACGCCGTTTCCCGCCCCCCGAATAAGAATATCTCTGGAATATCTCCTACATTTTGTAAGATATCGAGCTCAAATTTTGCAGTATAGTCTATTTGGCCAATATCTACAATCTCACTCAATTTTCATATAGATCGTATACCTAATGGCAGAGTTAAAAAAAACGTTGCATACTTATCTGAGCAGCATGAGGTTATTAAACACTTATTGCCATAAGTAATGGGTATTTCGAGATAGTTTAATATACATAGAAAGGAGAAAGCTAAGCTAACTTCGTCTGTAGCGAAGTTTGTATACCCTTGCAAGTGCCCGCTTCAATATTTTCAAAAAGAACACAGCCCAACAGTGTTTTTGGTGCAGGTCTATTTTGAAACGAGAGCTGATGGAGCTAAACCGAAACCAGTTTTGGAATCAGTGAACTTTAATTTAACATATTTTTACATCGACAAGGCTGCACCTCACAAAGATGTTCATTTTGTCGGCCTGTGTAATTTGATTTCCCACAACGACTCATTTTCCGACCGATCGTTCGTATGAACAAAAACTTTTAGAATTGGGCGAAAGCATTTGAAACCAACAAATACAAAATTGCAGGATGCTACCATTAAAAACAAAAAAGTTTTTCAAGCTAAGACTGTTTTTCAGACCTATATTTTGTATGGCAGCTATACCATATAGTTGTCCGATTTTCATCAAACTTGACAGAATTATAAAAAAGCATAGAAAACCTATGAATACAGAGTTTGGAGACGTTTCCATTGGAAAGAAAAAAGTTTTTCATACTAAAACTAGTTTTCCGACCGATTGTTCCTATGGGAGCTATGAGATTTAGTCATCCAATACCGGATTGGTGCCAACATAATAGTAGCGCGCAGCAAAAAAAAGGACTCTGTGCAAAATTTCAGCTCGATAGCTTCTAAACTGAGAGACTAGTTCGCTTAGAAACAGACAGACAAAGCTCAATCGACTGACCCTGATCAAGAATATATATAGTTTATGGGGTCGAAAATTAATATTTCTAAGCGTTGCACAGTGGTCGATTTGGCCAATCTGGCAGGCAATAAATGCAAATTTAAAAATTAAAATTTTGTAAATGTTTTTTATTTTCTTGAATGCTAGCATCCCGCCAATATTTATTCAGATTTTTGTATATTTTTTTATTCGATAGTCACGATGTCGTGAGCGTGCAAAGTTCACGATACTTCTCTGCCCATACCTAAAAACATTTTCGCGCCTTTTTAATGTGTTTTATTCTGGGCGGAGAAAGTTAAAGTTTTGCGATTTGGTTAGACTTAAGTCTTTAATTTAACTAAAGTTGGTATGTACTTAATGAAAAAAATGTGTGTGTGTCCTGTTCTTATATGTATTAGTGGTAAATCGATGTCGAACTTAACATTTCTTTTAGTGTATAGTTACTTACATGCCCGCGACTTTCGTGGAGTAGAACTTTTGATATTGGCCCGTATTGGTCCTAAATCTTTATGTGTTTGTTAAAATGATCCATTGTGAATCGTCCAGTGTCAAAATGAGCTGCTCCTTTCTGCGCCTTATTAGTTTATAAAATTTTATAGGTAAAATGTCAGTGTTGAGAGGCGCGCTCTTTAAGATATGGCTCAACGAAGCAGTGCCACAAAAACAAGTTAATGCGATTCAAAACCATGTTTTTCTCAACATCATTGACAAAAACAATCCCAGCGATGAGGAATGTCGACAAATACATAAAAAATTTTCAAATTTTGCATCCCAGGTTGCCAAAAAGTGGAATGATTGCCAAAGACAGCTTTTACGTTTTGAGAAGAAAAACGAAAATTGGCTGAATGATCGAATGGAATTAATAGAACCAGCGGCTCGCAGCAGCTCAGGGCGCCCTGCAAAACCTTTCTCTGACTGCAAAGCTCATCGCCAAGTTCATCGTGTTACGAATATTAAAAAAGCGTGTTATCCTAAAGGCATCCAAATTTCAGAAACTTCTGCGGAAGTCAATTTGCAGTTCCTGGTTGATCACACTGTTGCTCGGTTAATAAAAGGACATGAAGCAGCATTTAAAGAAATGGTATCTCATGGAAACAGTCCTACCTTGAAAGCCATATATAAATGGGGATGCGATGGCAGCAGTGGCCATTCAACTTACCGTCAGAGGTTTAGTGATCCTGAAATTGGAATGGTTGACGAAAATATATTTTCAATTTGCATCGTTCCACTGCAAATACTGGATACAAATGATGCAATAATTTGATTTTGCAGGCCAATAAAGATTATTTTCGAAAAGGAAACTGCCGACTTAGTGCGTACAGAAGTTTCAAATATAAATCGGCAAATACAAAACATTCTTCCCACTATATGTAATGTTTTTCAAGTAAATCATGAGTTTCATTTGACAATGATTGATGGAAAGGTCTTCAGCTCGATTGCAGAATCTTCGTCCCAGGTCTGCGGAATTTGTAATGCTACTCCTTCAACGTCTAACAATTTAAAGCAAATTTTATTTAAAACACCTAAGGAACATTTCTATCAATATGGGCTATCAACTCTTCATGCATGGGTCCGATGTTTTGAATGCATCATTCATATATCACACCGACTTCCAATAAAAAAGTGGCAGGTTCGCGGAGCCTATAAAGCAATTGTTGCACAAAGGAAGCTCGTAAGTCAAAATTATATATTTTTTAAACATAAAAAATAAAAAATTAAATTTGTGCTTTAAATTTTCCTTCGTATATATACAAAATTATAAAAATAATTTAAAAAATATTACTTATTTATTTTGCAATTTATTACTTATTGCCTGCCAGATTGGCCAAATCGACCACTGTGCGTTGCAAACTTCTTGGCAAGAGTATAATAAATTTAGACAAATTTCTTGAACACTGCATTTACGATGTTTGATCTTAATTCTATCACGAAATACGCACGAATCATGTTTGCTCACGTTCACGTTGTGACATGTCGTGACACACCGTGACACTGGTGCAGCTTTACTGTAGTGTCATCAACCATCTCTGATGTTTGTTCAGATGTTTCTGATGATGTAAACTGAAAAATATACCTACCAAATTTAGTCATTTCAAAGAAGACAACTGACGAGTCAGAAAGGCTATGCTACTAAGAAACTATGTTCAGTCAAGGCCTTTCCTGGGGTGATCACAAAAATGTATCCCGGTGGTGGAAATAAAAATGTATTCAGATTTTAAGTGTCCGACTCAAAAGCATGTATTCTACTAGCACTTACCTCTGCCTTTTAAATATGACAATTTGTTTAGTATCAATTTGCCATTAGTAGTAGTAGTTTTTATTATTATTTATATTATTATTATAACTGGCTTTACATTAATAAAAACGGTAAAAGTTGCACAACTATGGTTTATTTAAAACCGTCAGTTGATACTGGTATTTTTCAAAAAAACAATCTTTATCTAATTCGTCTGAGAGTTGCCTTTCATGTGACTACTCCACCCACCTTCCCCGTTCGTCACGAGATTGTGGATCTTCCGTCAATGAGGACGGCTCTACAGACTATCTTTGAAATGAATAACAATAACTTAAAAACTTCATTTATAATTTGTCGCCTATATTATGTTGCTTCTGCTAGAAATGATGATAGGATGCGCCAATTTTCTCCATTTAGAATAGTGTGGAGTTCCGTCTCGTTTAAAGTGATGCGATGGAAGTGGAGATATCGCACCTCTCTAAGGATGGGACAAATGCCGTTGAAATGTTCTACGTTTTCCTTCCTACGCATATTACAAAGTCTGCAGATTTCATCGAAGTCTCTTGTGTGAGGCCTAAAGTTTAATGGAATCATTTCACACCTCGCCTTAAAAATGTTGCATATGTGGTTTGTTCCGAGGTTATCTTGTAAATAGACCCAGGTTGTAAGTCAGCTTTTTGTGTGTGGACCTTTCAGTGCTCTGAATAAAAAGTTGACGCTCATCTTCGCAAAGCCTTCTTCTTATTTCAGATTGTATCTGACGCCATCCTTGTATGTTGTCCCAGTCAAAATTAAACCCGCAGTTGTTTGAAATGGTGGTCCAGTCATTAAGAAACTGGGTTTTTCCATGGAGCAGTTGATTCAATATTTGCTCAGGCAGTCTTTTGTCAATTTGCCATTATAATTTTGATATTCCAATGGTCAAACTTTTGTTATCATTTTAATATTAGCTTTTCTTCATTCAATTTTCAAAATCTTAGAAATATTTGGAGCTGTTTATTTTAAAGCTGAGAAGTAATACTTACAGATATTGTCAGCAAGAGCTTAAATATTTTTAAAGTTTTTCCATAAAGCGTCTCCAACTTCAAGCTTAAATTAATATTAGCTAAAATCTTTAGCTTTAGATTTATGAACTGAAAATGTTTATTGGCGTTGCCTTGAGTAATCGAAGTAAAAAAATTCATTAAATTGGGTTTTGTCAGATATGAGAAGATAACATTGCTTATCAGGAGTTTTCACAATAGATGTTGGATTTATTTTCTTTGTTTCCTTTTTTAGCAAGTGTCAGACAATGATATAATGCAAGCTGCAGGCTAGTTAGCGTAAAGCACTTGCTCTTACATGGACTTTTTCGGGTACCCCCCATTTTGGGAAACTCTCTTCAAAGTAAAATCGTTTTAGAAACCTTGAAGATTTTCGTTACATCTTCAAATTATTAAAGACCTCATTTTAACCCCACCAAAATTTTTCAGAAAACAACTCCTGAATCTTTCCACAAAGTCCGTTTGCTTTAACGTAGAGCATGAAATCACAGCCTCCACAGCCCCAGCAGCACCGGGCCGTAAAAGTTTGCAAAACTCTATTAATTAAGTTTCGTTCTACAACTGCAGAGCACCAGAGCAAACCAGCAACTTGCTCTCGAAACCGGCATCAAAAATAATAACAATAACTAATACAAATATTTCGGTGGCTGAACAAAAAGCACAAAGAGAAACAAACAACATGAATAACATGCACATAACTGAAATTATTTCCATTCAAAAGACCACTTGCTGCTGCTGCTGTGTCTGTGCATTTTTTTTTTTGGTAAGCTGCAACAAAACAAAAACCACATCGGTCGCAAGCTAATGCCTGGCCATTGCTCATACGCCCCACGAGCCCGAGCCACTCGCCGTTCATCATTTGGTTGCACCCTTCGGCGCTTTTGAACGCATGTTTGCTGTTACTGAGAATTGCATGTTTTTAAAAATTATTGCAGTTTCTGTTACACTTTGTGTTCCTGTTGGTTTCGTGGCTGTGTTATGTCTCGTAATTGCAGTGTATTAAAACATCAGGCCAGTGGCAGCAGTGGTTTTCTGCACAGTAACTAAAAACTGTGGCAAAAATAATTAAAAAGTTTTGATTGTGCAGAAAAGCTTCCAATTAATTGAGATGTAATGCCAACCTAGCTGGAATTTATGATAGTTGAGTTGCATAAGCCCAAAACCCACCGAGTGAATCGAAGTTTTCTTTCTATTAAATTGTTGCAGTTCAGCCAGCACTTGACTTGCTCAATGAGCTGCATACGATGGACTGGAGTCCGGTCCGTCCATGTGGGAAAATTCAATTTATACTTTTGTTTTTCTTGGGCTAAACAACAACAAAACGCGCTGCAAAACTTCGCTCCCAGCCCATACACAAAATAGTTGATGGCTTTTAGGCTTTTGTGGGTTGATGGGCGTTTTTTTGGGGCGTGTGAAACCAAGTAACCAGCAAGTTTCACACGCACACCCATGCACACACTCACACACAGAGAGAGAGAAGCAAACGTATCCTTGTTTGTGAATATGGGGGCGTTAATTTTCACAATATGTTGTATCCTGCAGCCAAAAGTTAATTAAAAACCAACAAAACTCGGCGCTGCACACACTTCTTCTCCTGCCACTTATGGCCACAGCATTCGAAGCATTCACTTGGAAAAATTGTTGCCCACAGCGTCAATGGAATAGGGTATATTAATTTTGCCCAGAAGTTTTCATCGCACAAAATTGATCGTCAGCATGATGAGACAAAATCGGTCTGTGTAATTTTAAAGTGCAAACCAGTTAAGGTTGAGCCACTGAATTGCATTCGAACGAGGTGGAAAAGTAATAGAATAATAGAGTAAAGGAAAACAAAAGAGTTATAATATAATAGAATAATAGAAAAACAGAATAATATAGAGTAAAAGAGAATAAATGAAGTATAGAATAGGAGATTAAGAGAATAATAGAATAACAGAGAATGGGAATATTAGAATAATAGAATAATAGAATAATAGAATAATAGAATAAAAGAATAATAGAATAACAGAATAATAGAATAACAGAATAATAGAATAATAGAATAATAGAATAATAGAATAATAGAATAATAGAATAATTGAATAATAGAATAATAGAATAATAGAATAATAGAATAATAGAATAATAGAATAATAGAATAATAGAATAATAGAATAATAGAATAATAGAATAATAGAATAATAGAATAATAGAATAATAGAATAATAGAATAATAGAATAATAGAATAATAGAATAATAGAATAATAGAATAATAGAATAATAGAATAATAGAATAATAGAATAATAGAATAATAGAACAATAGAATAATAGAATAATAGAATAATAGAATAATAGAATAATAGAATAATAGAATAATAGAATAATAGAATAATAGAATAATAGAATAATAGAATAATAGAATAATAGAACAATAGAATAATAGAATAATAGAATAATAGAATAATAGAATAATAGAATAATAGAATAATAAGAATAATAGAATAATAGAATAATAGAATAATAGAATAATAGAATAATAGAATAATAGAATAATAGAATAATAGAATAATAGAATAATAGAATAATAGAATAATAGAATAATAGAATAATAGAATAATAGAATAATAGAATAATAGAATAATAGAATAATAGAATAATAGAATAATAGAATAATAGAATAATAGAATAATAGAATAATAGAATAATAGAATAATAGAATAATAGAATAATAGAATAATAGAATAATAGAATAATAGAATAATAGAATAATAGAATAATAGAATAATAGAATAATAGAATAATAGAATAATAGAATAATAGAATAATAGAATAATAGAATAATAGAATAATAGAATAATAGAATAATAGAATAATAGAATAATAGAATAATAGAATAATAGAATAATAGAATAATAGAATAGACTAAAATAATAAAAGAATAAAAGAATAAAAGAATAAAAGAATAAAAGAATAAAAGAATAAAAGAATAAAAGAATAAAAGAATAAAAGAATAAAAGAATAAAAGAATAAAATAATAAAATAATAAAAGAATAAAAGAATAAAAGAATAAAAGAATAAAAGAATAAAAGAATAAAAGAATAAAAGAATAAAAGAATAAAAGAATAAAAGAATAAAAGAATAAAAGAATAAAAGAATAAAAGAATAAAATAATAAAAGAATAAAAGAATAAAAGAATAAAAGAATAAAAGAATAAAAGAATAAAAGAATAAAAGAATAAAAGAATAAAAGAATAAAAGAATAAAAGAATAAAAGAATAAAAGAATAAAAGAATAAAAGAATAAAAGAATAAAAGAATAAAAGAATAAAAGAATAAAAGAATAAAAGAATAAAATAATAAAATAATAAAAGAATAAAAGAATAAAAGAAAGAAAGAATAAAAGCCTAAAAGAATATAATAATATAACGAGAAAGCTAAGTTAACTTCGTCTGTGCCGAAGTTTTTATACCCTTGCTCGCTTAAATATTTTCAAAAAATACTCCTTTTCCCATTTTTCGACCGATGTTCGTATGGGAGCTATATGATATAGTCATCCGATTTGGCCAAAAAATTTTTTTAATTATGTGAAAGCATGTGAAACAAACAAGTACAAAATTGCTGGATGGTACCATTAAAAACAAAAAAGTTTTTCTTGCTAAGACTGTTTTTCAGACCTATCTTTTGTATGGCAGCTATACCAAAGCTTGGTAGAATTATAAAAACCATAGAAAACCTTTTAATACAAAGTTTGGAGACGTTTCCACTGAAAAGAAATAAGTCATCGGATCCGGTCGGTTCCGACATAGTAGTAGTGTGCAAGAAAATGAAAACTCTGTACTAAATTTCAGCTCGGTAGCTTTAAAACTGAGAGACTAGTTCGCGTAGAATTAGACAGACAGACGGACGAGCTCAACGACTCAGCTCGTCACCCTGATAAAGAATACATATAGTTTATGGGGTCGGAAATGAATATATCTATGCGTTGCAAACTTTAGGCAAAACTATAAATATAATTGTAAGCAAAATTATTCGCTAGGTGATTCTGGGAATCTCCTCCATCACGACGGTAAGCTGCAGGTCTCTGTAGACAGAAAACTATAAATTATGTTGGAATAGAATGAGCATCACTTCAACCCGGTGCCTTGTTAAGTTTAAGCACATATTGCTACCTATCAAAGGGTTAGTGTGGCGTTTCAAATGTTTTGCTCATCACTTCTAAGTTCAGTGTTTGAAAGAAAGTCACAGACTTTCGTTCCTTTGTGGCTTGATCTAGCTCAGAATTGTCACTCGGGTTTCTGAAAATATCCCTAAACCTGTGAGGTCCTCTCTTTTCACGAATCATGTTTCAGAGATGCAATTTCCTCTCGAAGTAAGGTGGCTCTTAAGCTAGCCTCGTGAATGTTTATGGCCAAGCATTCTATTTTGGAGCCCGCTACTAGCTGTGTGCATGGACTATCTAAAACAGGTTTCCTTCCAACATTAATTGCCACATTAAGGTTGACTAGGAAAGCGGTTGGGTAAGGCATAGGCCATGATTTGAGTAATTTCTTTTGCTCATAAAGATGTCGGGGTCGTGGTCATGGGTCGGCAATGTGGGCAGAGAAGCTGCCACCGGGTGCAGAAAATGGGCAGAAAGCTTTTCCGAGAAAAAATAGAGAATTTCATACCAGGATCAAGAATGTTCGCGGTCAGAAGTTCAATAAGCATTAAAAATTCTTGATCTAAGAGTGAAATTCTTAATCCAAGTATGCATTTTTGATCCCATTTATTATGATCCAAGAGCTTTAATACTTGATCCAAGTACAAAACATTTTCAATTCCAGCAGACTAGCTCTTGAATCAAGTGCTAAACATACTCGAATACAAGATTGCTCATTCTTGAATCAAGAGCATACAGCATTGTCATAAACTCAAGTACTCATCAGATTCAAAAGTAAGATGGTTTACTCTTGAATCAAGAGCTTTGCAGATTCCAATTCTACAACAATTTAAAATCAGTTGTTTTTTCAATTTTGGTTGAATTTAATTCATGGAAATCTAATTGTTAGGCCATGTGGCAAGTTGTAGCCGTCTGGAGTAGTACATAAAACGCAAAGCAGCCTCAGTCTTGGCCTAAGCCGTCGCTCGATGCCATAACTAGTTGGGAATTCCAAAGCAACATGAGTGCAAAAATCGATTGCGCTCTCCGCTCAATAGACACACCCCTCTTTCAAACTGAGAGAGCGAGCTCAACGCTGTGTTCTCTAAAATGTACTTCCTCTTTTCTCTGTTACTGAAAACGAATTTAGCTCGATTTCAAGAGCGAAATTCTGGAAAATTTCAGAAGGAATACATTTTTTTGGAAGACCGTTCGCTCTTAAGTTATTCGTTCTACTTTTCACTGGTTGCACGCAGCAGGAAGAGAATGGTGCAATGGATAATTGAATACTCCTAACTCATTGAAGTCTTCAGCTGCTGACAGCAGCTGTTTCCAGGGTATGCATGCTTCGGCTTCACTGAAGTTCAAACTGTTCACCTTTATTTCCCCCCGTTTTTCTGTTTTTTTTTTGGTTTTTGTTTCTTCCCCTGCATCTGGGCGCACGAGTTTCTTGAAGCTATGCCCTGATTGGCTTCCCATATGCATTTGTTTATGCCCTCCCGCGGAAATGCCACGAAAGAAACGTGTAAGAACCCTTCAACTCTTTTCGCATGCTAAAACGCAATTTGCACATTTTGATTAGACTCACAACGCAAATTTGGTCGGTCAGCACGTAGTCTAGTTATTTGGAGGGTGCTCCAGGATATCCGATGAGCAAACATTTTCATGCATGCGGCGTAAACAACGAAATGGAATTTTTAATCCAGTTTAATTGGCTTCCAAATGCGAGGCAAATGCAAAGCGAGATGCAAAATGTTTAATAAATAAATTGGCTACGCGCGTTCACTGTTTGGTTTTCTCCAAGTTTTCGAACTTTGCTTTTTTTTCATTTTTCATTTTTTGTTTTTGTTGGTCTCAGCACTGGCGGCGACACATATTTTAAGGTTGTTGCTTGCCACAGCATCAGCCAGCACAGGCAACTGCAAAACAATGGACAAACGCAATTTCGCAGCGCAACAGCAAAAAAACGCTGCACTTTGTTGATTAAATTTCATGCTTGGCTCCGCCTTTTTGGAGCACCAAATGGAGCGCTAAGTGAGGAGCAACGAGAATCTCCCCCAGAAACAGGACAAAATTGTGCTGCTTAGTTGCAGGCTATTAAATCTAAATTTAATTTTTGCGCTAACGCTGTCAGCAGCAACGCAGTCAAGGACAATGCAAAAGAAACTGGGGTGGGACAAAAAGCGAAGCGAAACTCGTTGACTTTGCGTGGCAAATTTGTTTCTTTTGGCTTACCAGAAGCTTCGTCTGGGCATGCCAAAAGTCAAACAGGAAAGGAGAAAATAATCACAATTTGGTTAGGAACTGCTTTGTGGTCAGGAAATGAGCAAGAACAAGCTTTTAAGCATTGAACTGACAAGCAAACTAATCCTTGGATTGTATCTGAAACAATATGTGTATGGTCCAAGCCAGACAATTTATGAATCATTTTAAAAAGTTCAACTTTAAAGCTATACCAGAAGGAAACTGAAGCTAATCAGACAAGACCCAGCCAAGGTCGGGATACCATGTAGCATCATTACCATAATCATTTAATTCAGAAAAGATTCGGAATGATTCCCTCAGCTCGAGTGAAACTTTGATCGAAGACCAGGATTTATGGTTTAAAGAATCAGTTGTAGTGCCATCACTAACGAATACGGATTGTCTTGGTGCTCCAAGGAATTCCAGTTACACCAAACCAGGCATGCACAACAACACCTAATGCAAGCGCAGTCACTAACACAAATGAAACAACAACTAAAAACACAAGAAAACGAAAAAGAAAACCTATTATTGGCACAACAAGATCAACATTGATTTTGCAAGCGGCAAAGGAGAGAAAGAGAAAAGAGACATACACCAATTTGTTGTTGCAATCTCATTATGCGTGAGTTCCATACGCTCGGCTATCGCTTTGCGCGAAATAGCAGCATATGCACCCCCATTCAATCAACTGTTAACGGTTCATTGCAAATGTTTTTGAAATATGAAATGAAAGTGCTTGTAAACGTAGTCAAAAGGAACTTTTGAACAGTGTAATATATGATTTGCAATCCAAAATGTTTGCCTATACTTTGGCTCTTTGGCGCATTTCGGTGCGTTGCCTGATGTTTCGTAGTGTGACACTACTTTTCTTTTTCCATCTTCAGATTTTCGTAACGTCCCTTTACTGTGTTGGTCACTGTGTGGATCACTGTTTGATCACTGTTTTGGGGAGTGTTTGGGTCGCCGTTTTGGTGACTGTTTTGGTTCCTGTTTGGTCATTGCTTAGGTCACTGTTTTGGTCGCAGTTTCGATTGCTGTTTCGGCCACTGTTTCGCTCACTGTTTTGATCACTGTTTTGATCACTGTTTTAATCACTGTTTTGATCACTGTTTCGGTCACCGTTTCGCTCACTGTTTACTTCCCTATTTGTTCACTGTTTTGGTGACTGTTTCAGTGCCTGTTTGGTCACTGTTTAAGTTACTGTTAGTCACTGTGTCGTTCACTGTTAAAGTTACTGTTAGTCACTGTGTCGTTTACTGTTAAGTCACTGTTTGGTTCACTGTTTGGTCACGTTTTGGTAACTGATTTGGTCAATGTTTTGTTCACCGTTTGTTAATAGTTGTTCACTGCTTCGGTGGTTCTTGTTTGGTTACTGTTTCGGCCACCGTTTGGTCACTGTTTCGGTCACCGTTTGGTCACTGGTTGGGTTACTATTGGTTCTCTGTTTGGGTCACTGTATTGTCACTGTTTTAGTGACTGTTTGGATCACTGTTTGATCACTGTTTTGGTCACCGTTTGATCACTATTCTGTTTACTATTTGTTCACTGTTTTGGTCACTGTTGAGGTCACCGTTTTGGTCACTGTGTTGGTCACTGTTTTGGTCACCGTTTGGTCACTCTTTTGTTTTCTAATTGTTCAAGATTTCGTTACTGTTTTGGTGACTATTTTAATTCCTGTTTGGTCACTGTTTAGGTCACTGGCTTGGTCACTGTTTCGGGCACCGTTTGGTTACTGTTTGGTTTACTATTTGTTCTCTGTTTGGGTCACTGTTTTGTCACTGCTTTCGTGACTGCTTGGTTCACTGTTTGATCACTGTTTTGGTCACCGTTTGATCACTATTCTGTTTACTATTTGTTCAAGATTTGGTCACTGTTAAGGTCACCGTTTTGGTCACTGTGTTGGTCACTGTTTTGGTCACCGTTTGGTCACTCTTTTGTTTCCTAATTGTTCAAGATTTGGTTACTGTTTTGGTGACTATTTTAGTTCCTGTTTGGTCACTGTTTAGGTCACTGGCTTGGTCACTGTTTCGGGCACCGTTTGGTGACTGTTTGGTTTACTATTTGTTCTCTGTTTGGGTCACTGTATTGTCACTGCTTTCGTGACTTCTTGGTTCACTGTTTGATCACTGTTTTGGTGACTGTTTTGGTCGCTGTTTGATCACTGTTTTGTTTACTATTTGTTCACTGTTTTGGTCACGGTTTGGGTTACCGTTTGGTCACTCTTTTGTTTCCTATTTGTTTAAGACTTGGTTACTGTTTTGGTGACTATTTTAGTTCCTGTTTGGTCACAGTTTAGGTCGCTGGTTTGATCACTGGTTTGGTCACTGTTTCGGTCACCGTTTGTTCACTGCTTTATTTGCTATTCGTTCTCTGTTTGGGTCACAGTTTGGTCACTGTTTTTGTGACTATTTTAGTTTCTGTTTGGACACTGTTCTCGTCACTGTTAAAGTTACTGCTTATCACTGTTTTGTTTACTATTTTGGCCACCATTTGGATCATGGTTTAGTCACTGTTTTGGTCTTCCCCTTCTTACACATCCACCCACATTACACAGCCCACAACCTACCTGCTGTTACTGCAATATTTGTAAGACCAAAGCGGCTTAAAAAGAATTGTGTCGCAAAGAAAGAATTTGTCTCTCTATGGTCCCAGAGTCAAAAGTCCCTAAAAGAGTTTCGCTCTGAAAATAATGTTATATTTCAAAATGAAATATTTGCCATAAATATTTTAAAACTTTGACAGAAATTTAGTTAAGCAATATTTGTTATAACAAACCGTTCGGAGTTCTAAGAAGTGCTTTCAATGGCCAAACATTGTCTCACAATATTGAACATTTTGCAAAGAATTTCTAGGAATCTGCTTGATTCATTCAGCATTCTGGTTTGCAGCTTATTCCATTTAAATATAATTCTGGTTTCTAAAGAGAACTTTGATAAAGGTATGACTGTTTCGACATTGGTGCTTCATTAAGAAACAATAAACAAAAGTTCACCCCCCTTCTGACCGCTGAATTGAATTTCGAACTACCCACAAATGTGTCCACTCTTGGGCAGTGCCAACAATGCGCAAATCCTGTGCTTGATGCTCCCCAACTGCAGCTGCACGTTTTTGTCTAATGGTTTCCGGGCGTACTCGCATATCTCCACAAACACATACGCACTTCACGCACGACTGCTTAGCGCCGCGAATCTTTGTTGTCTTTTTAGCAACTGCGCGCACATCCGCTTCGGTTTCACAATTTTGGTTCCTGCTCTTGTTTTGTGCCGTTGACGGTGCTTCAGATTTTTCAAACTTGTCTCCCCTCCCTCCACAATTGGGATGCGAGTGTTTCGCTTCTTTTGCCACCGCTGCATTGTCCAAGGCTCACAATGGACACACAGCCAAGTTGCTGCACTTAAAACTAAGAGCATTCTGTAGCATTTTTGTGTTTTTTTGGTTTTTGCTTCTTGATTTGTGACACTCTGTGTGTGTGTGTGTGCAGTCATGACTGGCCCTGTGCTGTGTAAACGCAGACAGCCAAAGAAATTATCAGCTAAATTTATGCATTAAAAACACTAGCCAAGTGAAGCACATAATCAATTTTATTGCAAAATAAAAAAGCGAATAGAAGGAACATTCGTTTTTTGCTCCTTTGTTTGTCGAAAAATGTAAATTTATACATAGCCTAGGCAGCAGAAGCAAGTCAGACATTTGCTTGATTTATGCGCCAGTTGATGACGCTTCAATGGAGCAGCTAGCGGGTCCATAATCAATTAGCTGGCATTGTCTTTAGGTATTGTAGTTGGCGCGGGGGGCGGCAGACACATTAACTATAAATTCACGTTAATTTAGTGCTGGCAGCGCCAACATGAAGCCGGGCTAAGAGTCATAAACAGCCACCTCACGACCCGCTCAGGCGGCACGTGCAGTTGCATAAGTTTATCAAAAGATAAAAAGAAATAGTGGTAAGCTGACTTAGGGCCGCGCCGAAGTTTTACTACCCTAATACATTTTTTTTTTGGTTAAATTTTGAATCAGGGCTGCAAACCCAAAATAAAAAGAAATAGTGGTAAGCTGACTTAGGGCCGCGCCGAAGTTTTACTACCCTAATACATTTTTTTTTTGGTTAAATTTTGAATCAGGGCTGCAAACCCAAAAAATTTCGTGGATATCCATCTCACGGGTTCGAACCAAAATTGACCAATGGTTCAGGTTCAGAATTTTGAGGTTCAAGGTTTTTAGGCCAAGGTTTTGGTTCGAACCTTGGTTCAGCCAAGCATTATACATGTTTATATAGTAATCGACCTAAAACCGACATAAACTGTTAGGGAATTGTCTCGATTTTGGGTTGGGATGGGATTTCACAATACTTTATATAAATAGAAACACTTTCATACAGCTCATGAGCATCAAAGCAATGACTATGTGTTTCTACATATATAAAGTATTGTGACGAAATAAAAACTTCGAAGTTCTGGATACAGCTCTTAAAGTAAAATGCAATTTCGTAGTCCACATATGAAAAGTGATTCCACAGTAATGTGGATAGTTCCATCAGGATAACAGAAAAAGTCACTGGGAAATAGTTCAAATCTATAATTGTTGTTAAGCCGAACCGAAATTTTGGGTTCGGAACGGGTTCAGGTACAGCTTTAATACCTTAAGAGGTTCGGTTCAAGGTTCGGTTCACAGTAATCTGAAGGCGGAAATCCGGGTTCGAACCGGTTCGGTTCAAAACCGGTTTGCAGCTCTGTTTCGAATGACAAAAAAAAATTGTGTTTTCGTTCTAAAGTCACAAGAAAAATTTTAAACAACCGGTCAACTTCTTTAGCTATGAATTAAGTTGGACGTTTTAATGTCAATATCTCTTGTGACAATTTTAGAAGCACTCAAGCCAAGCAAATGAGTGAAGTTCGGCCTGGTCTTTCTGAAAATGGGTCTGGTCAGTTAGAAGTCTTGCAATTTCTAACTGTGGGTGTAGTAAAGTACCCAAGAATAGCAGTTAAGTATGCTGATATCATTAGATGTACAGGGTTGCCCATATTCGACGGACCCATCTGGCAACGCCATAACTTTTGACAGAGATGTCAGATCACTTAATGACATACCGCGTTTGAAGCGTCAGTCCAAGCAGATTTTTACCATGGAACAATACACGCCACGCGAGCGCAGAACAAGTCAATTGTGAAAACTCAACGTGCTTTTAAAAAATTAAAAAATGTGAAAAGTGCGCCTTCTAAGAACACCATTAAGCGTCTATACGAAACATTTTCGACTGGTGAGGCTCTTTCCAATCCGAAGAGGCCAAATAAAAGTCGACCAAGGCGATCGGCCGAGAATATCGCTGCCGTACGAGCCAGTGTTGAGAGGTCCCCAAGAACATCCCAAAAACGCCGTTCTCAGCAGTTGGGCATGGCTCGGTCCACTTTACAACGGATTATTCGCGTTGATTTGCATTTGTTCCCGTACAAAATTCAATTGACGCAAAGATTGTTGCCTGCGGACAAGCCTCGTCGATTGGAATGGGCCCAAAGAGTCATCGAAATGGCCGAAGATGACGAGCAATTTTGGAACAAAATTATCATGTCCGATGAAGCCCATTTCACATTGAATGGGACCGTAAATAAGCAAAATTGCCGTATTTACGCCACTGAAAATCCTCAGGAGATTCAAGAAGTGCCTCTTCATGACGAAAAAGTCACAGTTTGGTGCGGCGTTAGTGCGAAAACGGTCATTGGGCCGTTTTTCTTCCAAAATGAAAATGGCCATGCTGTTACCATCAACCAGGAGCGTTATCGCGACATGATGACCAATTTTGTGATGCCAATTATTCGTCGAAAGCGTATGAGGCAGTTCTGGTTTCAACAAGACGGCGCTCCACCGCACACAAGTCGCATAACAATCGATTTTCTGAAGAAATTGTTTCCGGGCCGTTTGATGTCGAAAAGTGGTGATTTGGACTGGCCACCGCGTTCGCCCGATTTGACGCCGCCTGACTTCTTCTTGTGGGGATATTTGAAGTCAAAGGTTTACGTTAACAAGCCAAGGACCGTAGAAGAGCTCAAGGACAACATTCGTGAAGAAATAGCCGCTATTCCGGCCGAAATGTTGGCGAAAACGATGGAAAATGCTGCAAAAAGGGCACAATACGCCATCAACGCCAGAGGCGGCCATTTGAGAGATATCATATTCAAAAATTGATGTAAACAAATCTACTTGGAACAAATTAAATGATTAAGATTGCCAACCGCCAAATTTGTATGTTTTTCTTTGATTTTTTTAAAAAAAACATGGGTCCGTCGAATATGGGCAACCCTGTACAAGCGGTTAGCAGTTTTTCGTTCTCAAAAAAAATGTAGTATTATTTCTGGTACATGAAACGGTTTATATCAGTTAACGTATAAATCTCAGATTAAAGCATTAAGTTCCTACAATTTCCGACTTTTAGGTGGATTTTCCAAAACTAAAACTATTATGAATTTTCTTCCACCGTCAACTATATGGTCACATATACCATATACAGAACTTGAGGGGGGTTTTCCAAGGGTGGAAAATATTTTTGTTTCAACTCGTAAACCTTACAACTTTATAAACCGAACTTAAGACAGTTAACCCCCGAACATACGTTTCCAAGCGGTTAAGAAAAGATAAATCAGTTTTCTATAACATTTTCCGGACTTTCGGTATTTCTAACTCAGAGCTACTGCCACACATTGAAACAATTGCGTTCGACCCCTTGGCAAGGGTATGCAAAAACCAAAAAGGAAAACAAGTCGGGGCGGGGGGCGTCGAGTGCTTAACCGCCAAGATAAACTGCGCACGGGGCACAAATAATGTCTGGAAATGAAATTAAGCCGCAAAAGTAAATCACGGCGAGCCATGCGCACGAAATGTAAATAAGCCAAAACGAACTGGATGATCATGACGAGGATGCTGATGCTGAGGCTGCTGCTGATGATGATGAGCCCTGCTCAATGATTTAGAGAAGCTGCAAAGCCACAACGAGCATCGGGCACACCTAGCCTAGTTTTGCTGGATGCTCGGGGAGTACGTTGATGCCGCCGCTCAAATATTTATGGGGCCCAGCCACACACACAGACACAACAAACCAGCCGAAACTTTAGTGATTATTACTGACGTGGTTACGTGACTGTTTTGGAAATTGTCGAAAATGCGGCACACGGGACCCCGACCGCCCCACCCCGCCCCAACCCGCAGTCCTGTGCTTGGGGCTCTGATTTTTGTTTGCTCATAAAAATAAATCCACTGGCCATGTAAAGGAACCGCCGAGGCGGTTGCTCAAGTCTCAAATATTTATGAAGTTGCCCTGTCCGAGTTTAATGCGAAATTGCTGTAAAGTGCCATCAACGCTATCAGCGTGGCATTTAACACTAATTCATAATAAGATGTCGCTGACAGTTAACCCGTGCACGTGGCCGGGGAGCAGTCGGCCGCAGCTCCAGCCATTTCTAGCCAACTGACAATGAAATTTAGCCAGCGATGATGAAGGCGGTGCGACCGCAACTGGAAAACTTTTTCTACTTTTTTTGTCCTCTCCAACTTGGCCCAAAATTTTTGGCTGCTTCTCTCTCTCTGTGTGTGTGTGTTGTGGTTTTTTTGGTTTTGTCCTTTGGCTTTGTCGCGGCTCTGGACGTTTGCTTTATATATGTTGTCTGTCTATATGCCCTGCTTCATTTTGGTTAGCATTTTGTTTGTTGTTGTTGTTGCTGCTGCTGCTGCTGCCGGCTCTAGCCGCTTCTACCCATCTTGTGGGTTTGTGTGCGGAAAGCTGTCATAAGCAGATAAGCTGCCGCAATAAGCCTGAGCTGGGGATATATTTGCACTGATTTACGAGATTCACTTTTGCATATGGTAATCGTGGAGATGCAAGAAAGAGAGTGCCGTTCAACGAACCCCGACCCAAGGGTGAAAGTGTTTCTGGTTAAAAAAAGAGTTAAAGGTACTTGAGGGTTTTTGGTAAGAACCTGTGTCGTTGACATCTCATGATATACCTTTTTGCATAGCAAAATGCCTCATCAAGGATTTTTCCCATCATTCATTTTAAAGTATTCTCATTTCATTACCATTTAACCGTTTCCGTTGTTTAAATATCAATTGAATCAAGCTAATAACTTAAACGTTTGTGTGCCAAGCCCAACTCCTCTGAATGTCTTGGCTTGTGTGCTTTAAGAGAAAGCTTAACGCCGAGTCTGAACGGCGAAGATCGAGAAGCTCTTTCATTACTTCGCTGCTAGCGTCAATAGTTTGTGAAGATGACTGGATGTGTAAGGTCTGCAGTTCTACGTTTCAGCTCGGACTTTTTCAGGGCTGATGCAGAGTAGGAATAGCCGAATTCACGCCTGAATTCAGTACTGAAATCATGCCTGTAATTAGCTAAAGTGTGGTGGCACATGCTTGTATCAATTTCATGGCTGAAACTCATAAAAAGCATGCCATGAATTCAGTATAAGACCTTCCATTTTAGGTCTAATTCAGCTGTGATGATAAAGGAATTTATTAACGAACAAACTTTTTTATCAGATGATTTGTATGTGTTTTTCAGAGACAAAAGACTTTGGTTCAAACAACGGAAAGAAAATGTACAAAAATACATAAGGACCATTTCATTTAAGAGCAGTAATACAAACCAGTTCTGAACCGAACCGAACCGCTTATTCCGGCTGGTAAACCGAACAGCAAACTGAACCGGCTTCACTTCAGTATTGCTAGAGCAAATCGAAAACCACAAATAAAAAAGGGTCGGTTCGTTTCAGTTCTCTGACGAGTTTTAAGGAGAATCGCTCTCCTCTCTCCAATGATTTTTGTTAATTTGGGAATTTGAATCGATTCCCGCAGATCATTTTTATACATTGTGTGATCCACTGAACCGAACCATTACTTATTGTCGATCGGTTTGCATCCCCGTTTAAGAGAGAGGCTTACTACGTGTTTAGGTTTGGTTCCTTCCACTTCTCTATCCACTGCCCATACTTTATTTCCACTATAATACTTAGAAAATATTTTTTCGTTTCTAAAATCTAGAAAATATATTTTCTTAAACTAAAAATCCACAAGTTTTTCTCACTAGGACTACTTTTGTATGACAGCTATACTATATTGATGTCCGATTTCGACCAAACTTAGTGGAATCATGGAAAAGCATAGCAAACTAAGAAATACAAAGTTTGTGGGCGTTTTCTTCGAAAACAAAAAAGTTTTTATTTACTAAAACTAGTTTTTCGACCGATCAATCCTAAGGCAGCAATAACCTATAGTCATCCGATTTAGACAAGATTCTGAAGTATTGTGTAAAAGCTTATAAAATAAATATATGCCAATTTTAAAGAGGCTCACATTCAAAACAAAAAAGTTTTTCCTTCTAAGACTGTTTTTCTAACCTTACTTTTCTAAGGCAGCTATACTATATAGATGTCCGACTCAGCAGGAAGTTTGTGTGGCGAGAAGATGGGAGTTGGATAAGTAGTCAGTGGGGTTTCAAGGTTTGGTTTTCAGACTGCCCCGGTCTTTGCTGATGGTTAACCCAGATGCTGGGCGCTGTTCCTTAAAAGGGGAGGGCAGTCGCAAATAAGGTGTTGTATGCTTTCTATTTCCACAACTGCGTCAGAGTATGACAGTTACGTACCTAGTTAAGTTGATGGATAATAAATCCAAATTTTGACATTTTCAATCTCATTTCAAGATTTTGCCATCTCTGTTTTAAGATTTTTAATCAAAGTTATAGATTGTGCAGTATTGCTCCTTAGCTCCTTAACAAAGTATCCAAAACAATGAAGATATTTCATTTCGAGTACCGTTTCTTTATTCTATATATTTGACATATACTTTGTGTATAAACAACGAATTATTCGTGATTAATGCTCTTCATAGTATGCAAGCTTTATTTCTTTAGCAAACATTTTGTATCGCGGAAGATAATAATTCGATTCGCCAGTAGGTATCGCATTAATAAAGCATTTTCATCTTCCTACGGAAAGAAATGTGACACTATGCGATAACTTCCGGGCGATAAGAAAGCGACACTTATGGGAGATAAAAAAGCGATACTTCTGTGATATAGAAAGAAGATCTTTTGAGCAATAGGACAGCATTTCTTTCTGGAGATAAGAATGCGATTCATCCTAGATGCAGGAGTGCTGATCTTCCCCCGAAGATAGAAAGGTGTTTTGAGTTCTGTTATTTAACAGTACGATTTTGCACTTAAGGTAAATAAGCCTGGCCAAAGTATTTTGCTCTGGTAATGCTGTAAAAAGTCGTTCAACTCACTTCAAGAAGAATCCTATTCGGGTCTTCTTAGGGAGTGTTCTTAGGGAGGGATGATATAAAAGCGAGACCAAGGCGATCAGAGCGATTTTTGATGGATATATCGCCAATTTACCGAATTGTCGGAAAAAAATGCGATAACACATATCGCCAATTAATCCTTTTTATAATAAACGAGAGCGTAAGTTAAAGTCGGCCCTGCCCGACTTCGAAATACCCGTTACTCAGCTCAGCTCGGATAAGTATGCAACATTTTTTTAACTTGGCCATTTATTATCCGATCCTTTTGAAAATTGAAAATTGTAAGATTGTAGATATTGGCCACATAGACTACACTGCAAAATCTGAGCTCGATATCTTAAAAACTGTGGGAGTTATTCAATATTTTTTATTGCGGGGGCGGGAGGGGTCGTGGCCAAAATTTGAAACAAACTTGATCTGCCTACAGACAATACTAGCTTATGTATAAAATTTGGTTGCTCTAGCTCTTCTTGTCTCTGAGATCTAGGTGTTCATACAGACGGACGGACGTCCGGATGCCACTTTATGTGGCATTTGCATGTTTTTTAAAAGTTTTCTTATTAGCACAAATTTGCTGTCAACTCATTAAGAAAACAAGTTTTGAAAATTTTTGCATTGAGTTTTGTTTTTAATATATTGTGTTGGCAACACAATTAGAAGAAAATCAAGTCATGAACACTGATATCGCAGGTTTGCACTGTGTGTTTAATATAAACAAGAAAGAGAGTCGGTCAAGCCCGACTATAACATACTCTGTACCAAGAAAATTTGTCTTTTGATCATAACTCGAAAACCGTTCATCCGATCTTCTTCATTCCTTTGGCGGATCGATAAGTTATTCTAATAACTAAATATGTCCAGAAGGAACAAGCCATCTATCTTCAAAGCTGTGGGAGATATGACGTTTTTTCTAAATTGCGGGGGCGGGAGGGGGCGTGGCCAAAATTGAAAATAAACTTGATCTGCCTGCAGACATAAGAAGCATATGTCCCATACACGTCAAACCTCTATCTCTTACCATCTCTGAGATCTGTGCGTTCATACGGACAGACGGACAGACGGACATGGCTATATCGACTCGGCTGTTGATGCTGATCAAGAATATATATACTTAATGGGATCGGAGATGCTTCCTTCCAGATGTTACATACTTTTGCACAAACTTATAATACTTTATGTACCTACGGTACAGAGTATAAAAATCGTTCAAATTGTGCGTGTGTATACTAATATTTTGTCGTTTTATAATCGCTTCTAAAGTTGGATTTTTATTAACAAATTTCAACTTTCAAAAGGATTATGTAAAAGAGTTTAGAATTGTTTATGTGTTTGTCCAATGCCAATTCTGAGTTAACAGGTATTGGTCTTAATTTCCTCTTTTTCCCTCTTTTGGCGCCGTTTTGCATTTTTATTAGGTAACCTCATTTTTTCCAACGTCGATTTGTTTGCTGTGTGGAATAGCGAGAGGGGCCGGCACGAACGAGAGAAGGCAATTCAAAGATATTTTGAACTGCATGCGTGCAATAATGTTAAAAATATTTTAAAAGAAAAAAGCCACCAATTTTGCAACCATTTGCATTATAATTGGCTTAAATGTAATAGCACTTATAAGAACTTTGAAAACGGTACTACAACTTTGCCTTTAAATAAAAAGTAATTGACCGGTTGGACGGCCACTTCTTCCATTTGAATCGAAAGGCGAAAGGGCTTTGGATCAAGGATTCAACAAGGAGCAGTATTGTGTTATCCGAGATTACACTTGTAAGAGAAATGTGGATATTTACGCAATTTATAAAAATGTGGCAGAGCAAAAGAGGCAATGCAGACCAGACAAAATTGATGTAGGATTGATGTATTCAATGGTCTGTTATCCAATCAGCACACTGATTTTTTATCTGCTAAGCTCATTGTCAGTTATGGATTCGATGGAAGTACTGGACAGGCGAATTATAACCAGGCGTACGCAGATAAGAGATCGTGTGACAAAGACTCATGCCTTTTTGCCACCACCATAATGCCTCCTTCGTCTGATAGACTCATCCGGAAATTTGTTGTGGAACAATCGCACCCCTCAGTCTATTAGGTTTTGTCGTCCACTAAAATTGGAGTTTCTCAAAGAAACAATTTTGGGGGCGGCAGGGGGCGTGGCGAAACTCCTATCTGCAACGTAAGCACGTATAGGTGACTGAATTTGGAAAGTTTACAAAATGAAGCCATTGCAAGTCTGTCATCGATATCCGACACTGCATATTAACACAGATTGTTAAGTATTCAATCGAAATGTTGAGTTAGGACAAATCTAAGATATATACAACTGTGGGCAAAAAGTAAGGAATTTGTTTGTAAAAATGAAAAATCTTTATTTATTCTTCTAAATCAATTTCATCCCCTTCAAAGTAATCCCCTCCCGATAAAATACACTTATGCCAACGTTTTTTCCAATCCTCGAAACATGCCAAATAGTCTCTTTTCGGTATAGCCATCAGCGCTTTCTTCGATTTTGCTTTTATCTCCTCAATCGACTCGAAACGCGTTCCCCGAAGTGGTCTCTTGAGTTTTGGGAGTAGCCAGAAGTCACACGGAGCCAAATCAGGCGAATACGGTGGTTGCGGAACGATATGCGTCGAATTTTTGATGACTTTTTTGCAAGAAATTGAGAACTTTCGGTACCAAAACGAGATTTGACTTTTCGTAGGCCCAAATGGTCTTTCAAAATGGTTTTCACAGATCCTTCTGATATTCCGATCATATCAGTAAGGTCTCTAACAGTCAACCGACGATTTTTGCGCACTAATTCCTCCACTTCATTGACGTGTTGGTCATCTGTTGACGTCGATGGTCGTCCGGAGCGCTCCAAGTCATCCACACGTTCTCGACCCTCTTTGAAGTCTTTGTACCACTTATAAACATTTTTTTGTGACATGGTAGAATCACCAAAGGCCTAACGCAACATCCTCAACGTTTCCGCAGCCGAAATTCATTCCGCAAACAAAATTTGATGGCACTTCTCTGCTCAGACATTGTAAAAATCGAAAAATGCACTCTTGGTCGTTTGGAAAACACAAGCGTAAATATATTACTGATAATGACATTCACATGAAATTTGGCACAGATGTCATCAACAGTCCGAATTGTTAGGCCCGCGAAGTTTAAATTGAAAATGTACTTGACTTTTTGCTCACAGTAGTACTTGACCAAAATTGTGATTTTCATATAACATAGCATACTTTAAAGGGCATTATGCATGATATATTTTGTTTGTTTATAAACGTAGTAACAGTTCGCCTGTCACTGTTCACGACCAGCTAAGCCGGACAGCTCGTTAATGGACTCAGGACTCGCCTTTGTCTTGTCTCCGAGATGTATGTCGAAGCACAAACTTGATTTCCGTTCGGCTGGCAATTTCTATTACTGTTTTTTTTTTTAATTAACGCAACGTAATTTTATGGCCCATTCAATTTTTAATGTCAAAAAAAAAAGGAAACACATTCTGTTGTTTAATGCTTGCATTTTTAATCAAAATCCAATGGCCTAATCAATGCAACCAAAAAATGTAATTTCCGCCCACCAAATAACTACAAAAAGAAGCAAACATTTTAATTAAAATTTTCGCCATGCTCGCTGATAATTGCAGCACAAATGTTTCCATTAATAATCTAATTGCGCATAATGCGCACAAAATTAGCACTAAATTAGTCACGGCCAATGCATTGTGGCTGCCTGGCTAGAAATTGAATTTGCAAACAACAACAAAACACTTAGGGCCAAAACACGAACAATGCGGCCGGGCCGGGCCGGGCCGGACTGTGTGCATAATTTACCAAAGTTAAATTAACCAAAATACACGTTGAACAAGAGGCCAGGCCAGGCAGAAGCGGCGCAGCAGAGCAGCAGCAGAGCCAGCCAAATGCAATTACAGGCGTTGCATACTTTTCGGCAGCTCTCAAGTTGCTGCCGCAAAAAGCTCAAAGGTTTATTAGATTTGCGCTTTTATTAAGCGTTAAATTATTTCGAAAACTGTTTTGCAGTCGAAAGCGCAAAGCAAATAAACATCAAGTTGCCTCCTCCATCCATCCCAGCCCTGCCCTGCCCTGGTTTATCTGCTGCAGTCACTTCATTTTGGTTATCATTTGCATTTGCTGTGGAGGTGGTGGGTAGCTGCGCCCTGCGGTGCTTTAATTAATCATTTGAGTGGTTTTTGGTCCTTTTTGCCTCATTGTAAGACTACTTACGGGGCAAAAAGCCTGGCAACTGGTAAATGGCAAGCGTACAACAAAGAGGCGATTAGCTGGACCACGCCCAGCCAGCTGAGGCGGCCTTTGTGCGTGTGTGTGTGTGTGTGTGTGTGTGTTTTTGTTTGTGTTGAAGCTTTTGTGTTTAACAACTTTGAGCCAGGCTACACAGTTGTAAACCTAAATGAATAAAATGCATCAAATGTATGTGCAAACACACAGAAACACACAATCACTCGGCGCACTATACGATTCTAGTCCAGTTTTTCGAGCAATTATACAGTTTTCAATAGGTTTCCAAGTCCACCTATTCGAAAGAGGACATACCTCTACGGGGGTGTCCTGTAAATCTCTAGCGACTTTGCCTCCGGTTGGCTTGCGAATTTCTAGCATACCTCCGATACTCTCCATCGTGCGGTGTACAAGCGACTGCTACTCACCAACTCAAGTGGATGCAGGCAGTCTGACCTCACGGGCATATCACATGGAGCCATGAATCAACATCAGCCGCCTGTATCCCAAGCTAATCCAGCAATGCGACCAAAAGTTGCAGACATGGCAGATTACCCAAAAGTGGCGAAAAAAGGAAAGCCATTTGAATTCCTTGAAAGAGCGGAGTGTTCGGCCTTCACTTACGGACTAGACCGGAATATGATTCCCGGAGCAAAGCCTATGGAACTATGGAAAGGTTTACAGCCAATAGCAGGCAGGGTCATGCAATGAAAAAACTGAGCCTAAAAAAATCCAAAAGTCGGGGTTGTAATTCTGGCAGTGCACACTGGTCAGAATCGCGCAATAATTGGCATAAAGTCGAATATTACAGATATCTAGATGAAACTTGGTATATTTGTTAAATATAGCACTTTAAATATTGAAAAAAAATGTTAAGTTAATTTGACCACGCCTTCCCTGACCGCCTATTTATGGCAACATAGCGTATACGTGATCAAAAATCCAATTTTTGAGAGGTGTGAATAAAAAGCTTAAATTTAAAAAGAATTACATCAATTTATTCTACTATTGAACTATTTCTTACATTCAGTTGTGTTCTACAGCTAATTCAAACGAAAATGGATTTATCTTATCTGATTCCGAGTCATCCGAGCTCATCTAGAAGTTAAAAGTAACACAACACCCGGAAAAACCCGCAAACAAGATTAATATTATCTTTTAGTACAAACTTTCTACTTTATTTTAACATATACTACATAACGCACAAACACGCACAAGGTTAGTTTTACTCCACAGAAGACAAGAACTTTGGTAGAGTTTTACCTGTATATGGGACAAAACAAAACAATACACATTAATGAAATATATTAAACATTCTCAAAAAATGTTTCCTCTTACACATTTTACATACCCTGGCCTTCAATATTCATTATTTGCAATAACTTTTTGTGCAAATTTAGGTGATGTGCTAGTCCACAAACTTAGCAAATATTTGACGCCAATTTTATCACAACAATCACTTAACTCAACAGCTGACTTTGATAATCGATAACAACTTCAGGGTTTGCCAAACAATCGAAAATATTATTCGATTCTTTGTATATAGACTATGTAGTTTAAAGGTGTATTATCAAAAATGAGTTTTGTTTCCATGAAATTTTCGACTTTAAGCCAATTATTTCGCGATTTTGGCCGATGTGCAGTGGCCAATTAGCCCATGAGTTACAAATGTGCAGTTTTGAATATCAAACAAGAAAGAAAGTCGGTCAAGCCCGACTATAGCATACTCAGTACCAACGAAATTATACGCTCAGAATACATTTTGATGCTGCAGTAGCAGCTGAAAGTAGCTGCAACAGCAAACAGTATTTTGCTTGTAACTCGACAAGCGTTCATCCGATCTTAACCATTCTTTTGGCGGATCAATAAGTAATCCTGAATACTAAATATGCCTAGAAAGAATGAACCATCTATCTTTAAAACTGTGGGAGATATAAGGTTTTTTCCAAATTGCGTGGGCGGGAGGGGGCGGGGCCAAAATTGAAATTAAACTTGAACAGCCTGCAGACATAAGAAGCATATGTCGCATACAAGTCAAACGTCTATCTTTTACCACCTCCGAGATCTGCTTGTCAATACGAACAGACAGACGGACATGACTCGGCTGTTGATGCTGATCAAGAATATATATAGTTGGGGTCGGAGATGCTTCCTTCTGGCTGCCACAAACGTATAATTCTCTATGTACCTAAGTACAGTTCGGCTACCTCCGGTCTAAGATTGTCATTATTCCCTTGCAAAGGGTACTTTAATTTTGCCCAGAAGTTAGCAACAAATAGAAATATTCATTTCCGACCCCATAAACTATATATATTCTTGATCAGGTTGACGAGCTGAGTCGATTGAGCTTTGTCCGTCCGTCTGTCTGTCTGTTTCTACGCGAACCAATCTCTCAGTTTTAAAGCTATCGAGCTGAAATATTGCAAAGAGTCTTCTTTATTCTGCACACTACTAATATGTCGGAACCGACCGGATCGGATGACTATATCTCATAGCTCTCATCGATCGGAAAACTAGTTTTAGTATGAAAAACTTTTTTCTTTTCAATTCTCCAAACTTTGTAATCGTAGGTTTTATATGTTTTTTTATAGTTCTACCAAGTTTTATTAAAATCGGACAACTATATGGTATAGCTGCTGTACAAAAGATAGGTCTGAAAAACAGTCTTAGTTAGAAAAACTTTTTTGTTTTTAAAGGTAGCATCCTGCAATTTTTTATTTGTTTGTTTCGCCTTCTTTAACATAATTTTACAAATTTTTGGCTAAATCGGATGACTATATCATATAGCTCCCATACGAATGATCGTTCGAAAAAAGGGAAAAAGAGTATTTTTTGAAAATATTCAAGCGAGCACTTGCAAGGGTATAAAAACTTCGGCACAGACGAAGTAAGCTTAGCTTTCTCTAATTCCAGATTAGAGAAACCCAGATGTGGAGCAAACTTTTATTTTAAGTGTGCCCATATATTTTTGGTTATTTACTTTGCTACATCTAAGCATTAACCGATCTTAACGAAACTCGTACAGAATGTTAATTTTTACTTAAGTCTTGCAGGTACCAAAAACAATCTACATCGGTTTAGTTTCAGGAGTGCTTCTAATGGAACTTTTCTGTGAAAAATTGTACGGAAGCTGTACAGGGCGCAGATTCAACAGATTTTGGGGAACACAGCTTTCACCCCAACAAGATTAGTGGCTTAGAACCCACCAAAACGCTGACATTCGTGCAGGAAATTGGACTGCTAGGAGAGCTGTAACTCAGTTGGGGGTAAAATAGACCAAGACTGGTCTAAAAAATATGAAAATCGGAGCACCCAAAAACATGGAAAACGATACAGTATTTGATTAATTGTACTCTCCTCCCCCTTTGGGATGAGCGGGCGTCGGTCGATTTCTGTGTGATCGGCTGCAAATTTACTTCAACTCCTAAGACTGCGGTTTCGGTGGTCGTTTTCGTTTTCGTGTGGCAGTCGCACGCTCACAGCACGCATACTGCTATGATTTAAGTATGAATACGTTTTGTTGCTCTCTTTCTTCACCTTCACAAGCGGCCTGTCACGCGAGAGGTTGATAGTCGTGCGCGCTAAGATGCCTATTTATGATCTAAGTAGAAGGTCCAGCATTAGAGTCCTGGAGAAGGTAAAACCCAACCTGATCTACCTTTTTACCCCTAAGACCGGTTAATTTCCCCATAGTGCAATAGACAATAGTTTTGTGAAACATGGCCTCACCCCCTTTTTTGTGTCGTGCACTTTGTGCTCCGCTCATTTGCATAGAAAACAAAGCGGCCAAGTTAGAAACTGGAACCCTTCAGCGGACAGCGAACAGAAAACAGAAAACAGTTGTTCCCAACTAAGACTCCTTTGTCATATTCATGAGCATTGGGAACAGCTTCAAAACTGTCATAAATTTTAATTTCGACCATTAATGGCAAATAGTGCACCCCAAAGAACCCGGCAAGCAAAAAATTATTTCCTGTTCAAAGCACGGAAATCCCCAAACGCAAGCAAGAAAAAAAAACACAAAAAAAAAACAAACAACAACAACAGAACAACAACACAGCAACAGCAATAACAACTACCGGATGCTCATCCATCGCCGTGTACATGGCGTCTATTTTATAAGCTTTGCCAAATCTTTTCGAGTTGATTAAAAACAATAAAAACAGCGTGTTTCTTATGGCCAAAAGCTGAGCCATAAATAAGCAATTTATTGTGCGCTTCCGCCGTGTTTGCCCATTGTGAAGCCGGAGCCGGAGCGGGAGCGGGAGTCGGTGGCGCAGCATGCGGCCACTCGCTGGGTTGGTGATGCGCTCCACTGGGCAGCCGTTTGCCTGGCAACTGGACTAGAGATTGGAACTGGCAGTGGCACTGGCTTTGGCTAGTTTTGGTATTCGGACGGCTTTCGATGTTTATTGCAGCATTTGGAGTGAAAGGCACGAAGCAATTTCCGCTGCCGTGAGAGCTTAGCGATATTAACCAATACCTACATAGAAAGGAAACGCTCACTCAGAAACATGCATTCACACACACACACACACACACTCTCATGCTGCCTTGTTTCATATTTGTAGCACTTTGCTAGGTTGTCCTTGGCCTTAGATGCAGTATTAGTTGATAGGTTGGTGTGATTAAAGTTTAACTTATGTGCGGGGAAAAAGATTCTATCCGCACTCAAAGCCATTCCGGAAGTTGATGTCCATGAACCGTTGCTGTTGGTCTTCCAGCTAGGCTGAACATCTAGGAACTTGTAAGTGGCACTGTTTTTGAATCACTTTGCTTAAAGGTTCCCAAACTTTATAAAAGACAACCGTTTGATCATCTTCTTTTTTCAATAGGAACGGACCAGTGATGTACGTTGTCGTACAATGCGCAGTACGTTCAAGTGGCCCATGCGACACCAAGCCGAAGCTTGTTACGCGCGAACCCCAGGCAAAATAGCAGCCCACCTCCCGCCCAACCGACCGAGAGGCGCAGCCGCCAACGAGCGACACGAAAACCGGAAGAAAAATTAAAAAAAAAACAAGAAAGAAAGTCGGTCAAGCCCGACTATAACATACTCTGTACCAAGAAAGTTTGTCTTTTGATCATAACTCGAAAACCGTTCATCCGATCTTCTTCATTTCTTTGGCGGATCGATAAGTTATCCTAATAACTAAATATGTCCAGAAGGAACAAGCCATCTATCTTCAAAACTGTGGGAGATATGACGTTTTTTCTAAATTGCGGGGGCGGGAGGGGGCGTGGCCAAAATTGAAAATAAACTTGATCTGCCTGCAGACATAAGAAGCATATGTCCCATACATGTCAAACCTCTATCTCTTACCATCTCTGAGATCTGTGCGTTCATACGGACAGACAGACAGACGGACAGACGGACGGACGGACAGACGGACAGACGGACATGGCTATATCGACTCGGCTGTTGATGCTGATCAAGAATATATATACTTTATGGGGTCGGAGATGCTTCCTTCTGGATGTTACATACTTTTGCACAAACTTATAATACTCTATGTACCTACGGTACAGAGTATAAAAATTTAGCTACGGGCTAAATAAGTTAAAATAGAGGTTTTTCACGCGGGAAGAGAATATTCCGAATTGATTATGCGGTAGAGTTTATTGTAATCAACACTGAGGACACGAAACGGATCATGCGCTGCATAGTTAGTAGTACAACGTTTCAGAGATAAGGGGACAAAGTTACGGGACAATCTACAAGGAACATTGAGACTAATTTGGCTAAGCAATTCCGGTGAGTCGATTTCACCATTAATTAGTCTATGTATGAACATTACGCCAAGCATAACTCTACGGTTAAATAAGGAAGGAAGATTAATTAAAAGTAGTCTACTAGAATAAGATGGGAAACGGACCTCGGGATTCCAGTTCAAACCACGAAGAGCAAACAATTAGAATTGCTTTTGCACAGTTTCAATTCTATCTTGATGGATCGAATATTGCGGAGACCACACACATGATCCATACTCAAGAGTAGGACGGACAAGAGCAGTGTAAAGAATTTTGGTGGTGTAGGGATCGTCAAATTCTTTCGACCACCGCTTTATAAACCCTAGGACACTTCTGGCCTTATTAACGGTAGCGGTTACATGAGAGTTAAAATTGAGTTGATGGTCAAGAATTACCCCAAGATCATTTACTTCATTTAGTCGCTGCAATGCCACATTATCAAGCATATAAGTAACCAATTGTGGGAAGCTTCTATAAAATGTCATAACCCTACACTTTAAGCTGTTAAGGTTTAAAAGATTATCTTGACACCATGAGTGAAATGCATCTAAGTCTGCTTGCAAATTATAGCGGGAAACCAGATCATTATATGTTAAACATATTTTCACATCATCAGCGTACATAAGCACCCGAGAGTAAGCCAAGACTGAAGGAAGATCGTTGATGAAGAGAGTAAAAAGCAATGGACCCAAGTGGCTACCTTGTGGAACTCCAGAAGTAACCTGGATACACTTAGAATAAGAATTACGAAATAGAACTTTTTGGGTTCTAGTACTTAGGTAATCAGAAATCCAACTGAGAAGGTTAGTTGGAAAGCCGATTAAACCCAGTTTGTGGAGCAGCAAGGAGTGATTAACAGAATCAAAAGCCTTACTAAAATCCGTATAAATGACGTCAGTCTGCATCTTACCAATGAACCCTTTGATCACTGAAGATGTGAATTCTAAAAGGTTAGTGGTAGTAGATCTACGCTTCACAAATCCATGTTGGAAGGGTGAGGTAATGGCACTACATAAATGTTGCAGTTGAGATGTTATAATTCTCTCAAAAGCTTTAGGAATTGCAGACAACTTGGAAATTCAACATCGGACTTATTACCTTTTTTATGGAGTGGAATAATAAAAGATTCCTTCCATAGCAATGGGAAAGGGGATGACTCCAAAGACAATTCAAATAATTTATGAATAGGCTTACAAAGTGCACCCGCACAGAACCTGAGTACACATCCAGGAACTCCATCAGGGCCTGGTGCGTACACGGGTTTGACAGAGCTAAGATCACAAAGGAGCGAGCTTTCAGTGATCACGGGGCTAAAAATGCAATTAGACATATTCAACCGATAAGGGTATGGTTGATTCACACAATACCTAGAAGACGAGTAGGTTGACTTAAAAAACTCCGGAAACAGATCGGCTATTGCTTGATCAGTATTTGCTTTAGCATTACCATACATGAGCGAGGAGGGCAGAGTGGAAGACTTACGTTTAGAGTTAACAAACGAATAAAATTGCTTAGGATTTTGCGTAAACTGAAGCCTGCAACGGTCAAGATAATCTTTATAGCATTGAGCATTTAGCACATTAAAGCTAGAACGGGCAAGCACATAACGGGAGCAGTCCGATGATTTACCGGATTTCTTATACTTTTTAAAATATCTCGACTTCCTGTTCTTCAGGTTTCTAAGCTCCCTTGAGAACCAAGGCTGACTATCAGTACAACGAGGACGCTCAAGTGGAACACAAACATCAAAAAGAGAATTCAAGGTATCATAGAAAAGTTGTATGGCTACGTCTAAATCTGTACAAGTGTACAGCTGAGACCAATCAGTATGAAATATTAGGTCGTTAAGCTTTGTCAGTTTTTTGGAAGCAGCGGGTTTTAACCGTTAAATCTCTAAGAGCAGAACATACACGAGAAGGCAAGTCAATGGAAAGATCCAATGTAGGATGAAAAGGGTCCTCCGGATAAACGGATAAGCCCCACCGCCAAACAGTGACCACCTGCATCTCTAGAGGATTTTCAGTGGCAGAAATACGGCAGTTTTGCAGCAAAATGTCCATATTCGTCATATTCGCCAAATCCAATTAAATGGTATGGTGCGATTCAGCAGCTTTGATCAGCGCCCATAGAGAATCTTGGAGGGGGCTATAGGGCAGAAACCCGCCCAGAGAAGCAGCATATTCGCAGTAATATTATTTATCAACAAATGCAGGAAAGTATTAGGACTTCAGCCCATCTAATCACCCTCGTAGATCCTGTACTGATCAGAGCCACATGTAAGTCCATTACGAAGCTTACCTTCATCTTTCATCCTTTGTAAAGTTCACCTTCATCTTTGACCCGACATTTCAGTTATACAGCTTGACGGTCTTGGCCGCTGCATTTAGTGCCCCTCACTTGCCTCTGTCTTGTGCAAGCTGGCGCCAGCTGATCTTTTCATCTTAGATTCGGTTGTCCCTTCTTGAGTCTTATGCCAAAGACTTCGCCTTCCGTTAGTACACTGTAGATTCTTATGCAAATAGGTTTTGCTCTATTCTGAACCATTGAACCATTCTGAACCAAACAGGTTTCAAATGCAAGTGTTAAGAATAAGATTATTCATCCACTATTCCACTTATTAGGCAATGGGCATGGTGAGTTTGAATCATTTTATTTGGTATCTTCCCCTAAGGTTGAGTCAGAGTATCCTTTTCCTAACATTTTGTTTAAGGTCAACGTCAACTACAAAAATAGATCAAGTTGAAAGGCCACACTGCGTATGAGTAATATTAAAACTTTGGATCCCCGTCGCTACCAATAAAACATTACTTTATTAACTTTTTTCTCGTTAAAACTACACCATAAGCTGTCGAATCAGTGGGGTATCCCCATTTCACCTTAAATTTTCCATACAAACAAAGTGCTTAAATTTTCCTTACAAACAAAGTGCTTTCTAATGTGCTAGAAAATTAAGAAAAATTGCGAAATCAAGCAGAGATGCAATCCGATCATTAACTCAACAGCACCAAACCGAAACCCAACCGCTTATTTCAGCTGGTAACCAAAGCCGACGTCCTTTGGAAAACCCTTAACCGAACCGAAATCTACAAGTAAAAACAGTTCGATTCAACTCAATTGGGGGTGTCCCAGAAATCTCTAGAGATTTTCGTGTAAACGCTTTCATTTCGAGCTACAACTGCTTATCTTTATATGTGAAATGTTTCCAAAATGCTGGGCTACTAGATTAGATGACAAAAGTTGAGAGACTTGAAGCCGACTGTTCAAGGCCAAGTAGGTTTGATGCGTACGGTTTCCTTTCTCTATAATCTAGTAGTCTGCAGCATTGCTGTCACTTTACATCTAAAGTTCTCCTAGTTTAGTTCAAAGTTCAATCGTTTATACGAAAATCTCTAGAGATTTCTGGGACACCCCCGAATAAGTAGTTCGAAGACGTAAGCCTTTCTAAGCTATTTACTAACAGACTTTCAGATAAGTTAAGATTCAAACTTTACCTGTTTTCAAGAACGGTTTGTCAATCACTTAAAACCGGTAATAGCCCTTTTAGCAAATCCCTCTTCAGACCACATTTCTTCTTGCAATTGCCAATTGAATTGTCTGAATTGTCTTCTCTACAATACTCCCATGTAGTTTATTTTCCAAACCGAAATTTAACGTTTGTAAAGAGCTCGATTAAGCAATCCCACGTATCTTTGCTGTTCTCGGCCTAGTGGCCGACAATACAATCAAATAATGGTCTGATCGGATAAAATTTGTATTAAGATTTTAAAGCTAGTTGAATATTTTCTAAGAATTCAATTTCGTAAGTATGCAAGGGGCCAAAACATTCGGAAATTCCAATTCAAAATCGACCTTCATAAATTATAATAAGTCGAGTACCCCGACCACAAAATACCTTGTTCATTTTTCACACATACACACAAACGCATTTCTCTGATCCTAAATAAGAGATTGGCTCGTCATTAAATAAATTAAAGTTTGTTTTTGAATTAAATGTAACCGGTTCTTAGAATAGTTATTAAAGGGCCATCCTGAAAGTAGGCAACGCTATTTCGTCCTTTTAGCGGTTTTAGTTCTAAATGACGTCGCAGTACCCCCGCTTCTACAATTGTTTCGCTTGTTTTTTGTCCGATCTGATTGTACTTTTGAGAATAGATAGATATTGGGCCTTTCTTGATGTATATAAGGCCACAAGGCTCTAACTTAAAAATTGTGGATCTGGCAGGCTTTTTTTTTCCGGATAAAAGGGTGAGGGGGCGTGGAAATTTTCAAAATCTGAAACAAACTTGATCTGCTTACGGTATACACCTACCGTCATGCAAAAATTTGTGGCTTTGTCACTTATATATAGACAGACGAACAGAATAACAAACGGACATGGTTATATCGACTCGGCTGTTCATGCCGATCAAGTATATATTTACTTTGTGGAATCGGAAGTGTTTCCTTCTCCCTGTTACATACATTCGCACAACTTGCATGATCTCCCCTTTCCCATTTTCAATAGGAACAGGGTATAAAAATAGAGGAAAGTTAACTTCGGCTCGGCCAAAGTTCGTATTCCTTGCAGCACGTTTTTATAAATAATTTGACCGGCATTTCCACTGAAAACAAACAAGTTTTCCTCACCAAGACTTACTTTTTTGAGTCTTCTTTTCTATGACAGCTTTACCATATAGATATCCGATTTCGACCAAACTTATTGGAATCATGGCACAGCAAAGCAAACTAAGAAATACAAAGTTTGGAGGCGTTTTCTTTGAAAACAAAAAAGTTTTTCACACTAAAACTAGTTTCTTGACCGATCATTCCTATGGCAGCTATAGCCTATAGTCAACCGATTTTGACCAAACTTTCAAGAATTGTGTGAAAGCTTATAAAATGAATATATGCCCATTTTAAAGAGGTCTTCACATTGAAAGCAAAAAAGTTTTTCTTACTAAGACTACATTTCTTGCTTCTACTTTTCTATGACAGCTATACTATATAGATGTCCGATTTCGACCAAACTTGACAGAATCATGTAGAAGCTTAGAAAACTAGCAAATACAAAGTTTGGAGACGTTTGCATTGAAAACAAACAAGTTTTTCTTACTAAAAGTAGTTTTTCGACCGATTGTTCCTATGGCAGCTACAGGGTGCGCCATCTAAAACAAACAACCGATTGCTATTTGTTGATCTTGTTCCTTTAATTTGGTCCTGTACAATTTATTTCGACTACTTTTTGAATACAACATCAATCAAGTGGCCACCTTTATTGGCCACAACAAAATGTGCCCTTTTTGCGGCATTTTCCATCACTTTTTCGAGGGTCTCAGTCGATAAAGTGGCGATTTCGGCACGAATGTTGGCCTTAAGCTCTTCAATGGTCTGTGGATCGCTGGCGTAAACCTTGCTTTTTAAATAGCCCCACAAAAAGAAGTCTGGGGCGGTCAAATCTGGAGATCTGGGTGGCCAGTCAATATCGCCTCTTTTTGATACCGGCCCAAACAGTCACTTTTTGGTCGTGTAAAGGTATTTTGCTTATTAACACCACCAGAAAGCGTGAAATGGGCCTCATCGGTCATCAAAATTTGTTGAGTTGAGTTAGCACAATTGAACGACTATTTTCGATGAACAGCGTCACTATTTCGGCACGTTGTTTTGGTGTGAAGCGTTCCATGGTCAAAATTGTACTAGATTGATGTTTCCAAAACATGTCTAACAAAAGCAATCGGTTGGTAAATGTCAAAGTTATTCAGTGTTGCCATACCGACACTTTATATGGCGCACCCTGTATATGTGCAGCATATTTGTACCAGAAAACTTTGAGCATAGAAACAGACGGACAGACCGACAAGGCTAAATCAACTCAGCTCGACATGCTGATCAAGAATATATGTATACTTTATGTGGTCGGAAATGTTTACTTCTATGCGTTACAAACAACTGTACAATTTCAATATACCCACTGCAAGGGTATAATAACTCGAAAGGTACTTATTATGTCTCGAAACAGTCTAAACTCAAGTATTTTGGTATAGAAAAATGCTACTTGAAATAAGAATTTGTTGCTTGAACCAAGTATTTTCGTACTCACCGTACTATTCACACCGCTTGTACTTAAATCAAGTACAAATATCTAGGTGGATTTCTGAGTGTATGCTCTTTGGAATATTAGTGCTTGTACTGCCCTCCAATGGTGTCCACATCGAATCTAAGTTGTATTTAGAATCGAACGTTCGCCTTAACTCCACAATTTATAGTTTGCCATCGATGGCTTTTGCCAAACCATTCCGAAATGCTTGCGAAACGCTGAGCTTAACCCCAGCCAATCCGGCCAGAAGCCATTCCATTCCGCTTATTCTCCGGAATTGTAAATTCTGCATCGTGTTTCGCGCTACGCTACTTATGATTACTTTTCGCTAATCGCTGTGCATTATTTCCTTTCAATTTGTGGTTTTTTATTTACGTGCAGTTGAGCGCAATGCTGACCGCACACTCACACACACACGGGCGCACATCACGTATGGACACACACACAAGGACTTGGGGCACGTAGCAAAATTATTTGGGTTGAAAATCTTTTCGAGCTCCCCACGCACGTGACAACACAAATAGTTTTCCAATGGGTTTTTTGTTGCCGGAATAGTTGATATGCGCTCTTGTTGTTTACATTGCATTTCTGACATTTTCCTTTTGGCCACTAAATCCATTAAAATTATATTTGTGGCCCGGCGTATGCTTTTGATGGCTTGCTCTAATTTCATTTTACTCGAATTCCAATTTTTATTGTTTTTTGTTTTTCTGTATTTTTGCCTGTGAATGTCAAAATAAATTGAAGTTATTTTTCATGTTTTGCCGGCGAGGGGGGTTGTGAAAATTGGAAATATCTCTGCTGTGATACGTGCATATCCTGCCAAACTCCAAGCCAGCCACAGTCAGGCTGGCCACAACAATTTTCTAATTAAATTCGATTTTCGCCATGCATGTGGCATAAATTGTTTTGTCATTTTACGGCTGTTGTGTGTGTGTGTGTGTGAGCACAAATCTTATGCAATTCTGCATGCCACTGCCGCCTGCCCCCTCTGCCCATCCGCCATCTATATGTGGCATTGGCAGTTTTTGGTTTTCTCTCAGCCTTAAGCAACGAACTTGTATATTCATTTGAGATTAGCAAAAATTGAAAATCCTTTGCCCCGGGTTGCAAAATTTAATACATGTTCTCTTCCCCGTGTGTGTGTGAGTGTGTGTGTGTGTGTACAAGGAAAATAATAACCTGTATAATTGGTGTACATGCCCAACATGAGCCCGAGCAGACCGATTTGCCCCTCTCTTGTCCTCTGGCATGGAGCTTTTCCTTTTGTGTTTCGTTTGTCTACACTTGCAGAGGGTACATACATTTTGCACAGCTCTTTCAAGTCGTTAATCCTGCTTAAAAAGCCTTCAAAATGGCAGTGCCAACTTGTGTTTAGAAGGTAAATAAGTTGAGGCATGGTTCGGATCGAATGAGGAAAGCGACTTTCAAACTTAGTTACCAACTGTCGTTTCCGACTTGTTTTCCGATTCTCTAAAATCATAATTATAATACTTAGCCAAAAACTCACAGTAAAGTGCAAGTTTAACAGGAAGTTTAACCCGTCATTTCCAATACATTTTATTTTGTTAAGCTGTATTTTCACTTGAGAAGGGTGAAAAATATCTCAGTTTACTGTGGGTTGGCTGTCAAAAAACTTATAAGAAAACTTAGATGATATATTTCGTATCAGTTTGACTATAGTGCTTGTCTGATATCTCATTCGAGAAACTTTCAGTAGATATCAGACAAGAACGAGAGCGTAAGTTAAAGTCGGCCCTGCCCGACTTCGATATACCCGTTACTCAGGGCAATTAGTGTTTAATAACCTCATGCGGCTCAGATGAGTAAGCAACGTTCTTTTTTACTCTGCCATTTATTATCCGATCTTTATGAAAATTATGAGATTGTACATATTGGCCACATGCACTATACTGCAAAGTCTGAGCTCGATAGCTTACAAATTCCGGCGGCGGGAGGGGGCGAGGCCACACTTGAAACAAACTTGATCTGCCTGCAGACAATACTAGCTTACATCTAAAATTTGGTTGCTCTAGCTCTTCTAGTCTCTAAGATCTAGGTGTTCATACAGACGGACGGACAGACGGACATGGCTATATCGACTCGGCTGTTGATGCTGATGAAGAATATATAATATATACTTTATGATATCGGAGATGCTTCCTTCTGCCTGTTACATACATTTGCACGACTTTAGAATACCCTTTTTACTCTACGAGTAATGGGTTTAAATACTGTACACTGCCGACATTCCAACAGACGCTCGACTTACAATAAGTACTTTTGAGGATGTTACGGCAACAAGAGTTTTGGCAAGCTACCTTACCTAAGTGGAAGGCCAACTGGAGTATAAATATCAACTAGCAAAAGTGTAAGCTCTTCACGCTCACCTTAAACAGAAGCACTTGTCCCCAGCTATCCCTAAACGCAATCAAACGAAGTTACACACCTCAACAGAAGGCTCACATGGCGCAATCACATAGACTCGAAAAAACTTCAATAAAAGCTAAAGGGCAAGAGCCTTCACCGGCTAACTGACTCCCATTCCCCCGTAAAGCTGGAATTTAAAGTCTTACTGCACAAAAGCATCATAAAGCCAGTCTCTGGACCCATGGCTCGCAGCTATGAGGAAACACTTGTGCGAGCAGTGTGGACATCCTCCAAAGATCACAATTAAGAATTCTTAAAAGCATCACTGGAGCGATATGCTACATTAGCAGTGAGTGTATTCACAAAGACCTCAGCATCCCATTGATTGAAACTGAAATAGAGGAACATAAGCGCAAATATGCTGAGAAGCTTCTTGCCCATCCTAACCAACTTGCAAAATCTTTCACCATGCTAGCAACGCATTCTCGTCTCCGAAAAAACGACCTACCAACCAATAGGGGATGGTTTTTAACATAGTTTCTAGATCAAGATTTGAAAATTATTATTGTTAGTCTCTTTAAAAGAAGATCCAATAAAACCCAAGCAAAAACAAGAAAGAAAGTCGGTCAAGCCCGACTATAACATACTCTGTACCAAGAAAATTTGTCTTTTGATCATAACTCGAAAACCGTTCATCCGATCTTCTTTATTTCTTTGGCGGATCGATAAGTTATCCTAATAACTAAATATGTCCAGAAGGAACAAGCCATCTATCTTCAAAACTGTGGGAGATATGACGTTTTTTCTAAATTGCGGGGGCGGGAGGGGGCGTGGCCAAAATTGAAAATAAACTTGATCTGCCTGCAGACATAAGAAGCATATGTCCCATACATGTCAAACCTCTATATCTTACCATCTCTGAGATCTGTGCGTTCATACGGACAGACAGACGGACAGACTGACAGACGGACAGACGGACATGGCTATATCGACTCGGCTGTTGATGCTGATGAAGAATATATATACTTTATGATATCGGAGATGCTTCCTACTGCCTGTTACATACATTTGCACGACTTTAGTATACCCTTTTTACTCTACGAGTAACGGGTATAAAAATATGCTCGAAAATATCACAATATGAATTGTTCATGAGGACGGACGGTCGGACAGACGCACATAGCTGTTGATGCTGAGCATTTGTATCGAAGAAACAGTTCGCTCCTTCCAAGTGATAGACTACTGCTATAGACTTCTCTTCGATACCAATTGTTAATTTATTGTCAATTTGCCCTGCACTTATTTTTAAAATGATTTTTTGATTTTTATGCAGAATGTTATAGCGCCCCCCCTAAATAAGACCCTAATCAAATTAGATGAGGAAGACTATGCTTTGACGGGTACTTGAACCCAATATGTCGATGTTTCAATACAATAGTCTTGCCCATATGCTGCAAGGCTTGCTGCTAGATAAATACCAAAGTCTTTTTTGGTTATGGCTTCAATCTGTCCTCTGATTATGTTGCTCTATCTTTTAAGCTTTTATTGGTCGTGTGCGCTTAGATGCAGCCGTCCACATTGTTAGTCTTTGAGGTGCCCACAGAGTGTGATGATTGTGGTATGGCCGTGTCTTTCAATTAGACCAGCGATGTTCAAGAAGAGAGGCTCTCTGACGCTCTCTGTCTCTCTCTGACTTCGGCAAGCATTCGGCATGAATTACCGAAAGTGTTCGGCCCCTGGGGGCTATGGGTGAACATCGCTGACCTAGACACTCCTTTAAAAAATGTTTTTTTAATTTTTGTTTTTTTCGAGATTTACCAGGAAAAAGTCTAGTCCGTTCTAATAGCAAGAACGAAGAATTACGCATGGTAGAAAATAGGTTTCAATAAAATGTTATTTAACTGGATAAGAGACAACGGGCCCACTTACTTGAGAGCGAGAATACACGTTTTCGTTGCAATGCACTGAAAATTAAAAATGGTTTCAATAAACTTGTTAGAGTATAAAAGCCGCGGCAAGTCAGTCTTCGATTACTTGTAAGTAGCTTGGTCTTTCCCCAGGTAAGGGGAACCGGAGGCAGGCTACTTCAGATGTATTATATTTTGATTCACTTATCGTTGGCAATGTTTAATTTATAAGCAGAGCATTTTCCATCCGCCTGGTACAGCTGCTGTACATGACCAGCTAAATACGATTACCCAGTTCATTGGCCCAGCCTGTTTGCCTTGTTCAAACTCTCCTCATACATATCTGGCATTAGCTGTGCTTATTATTGCAGCTGCTGTTCATTCTTTTTCGAACTTCAAACTTAAATTATTCCCCCAATCTCGCCTAACATCATCCGACTACGGCAACTAATCTCAGCTGAGATGCTTTCAATTCCATATCGCTGATCCGCATACAAAGTAAACAAAATCCCCTGCACCTTGACAAAATTAAATTGAATATTGTAGAAATATGTTTGCTGCATCCTGTGGGGCAAACCTTTACGAGAGCTATTAAATATTTGTCCTGCTGCCGTTGTCCTCGCCGATATCGTCTCATCGACGGCGGCGCCAACAACAGAAACAATGGCAACAGCGACAGCGACAGCATTTCACTCAATTCAATTACCTTAAGAGTGTCGCCATCAAGTGTCTGCTTGAAGCAGGACGAAGACGACGCCGACAAGGACATTGACTAGGACTGGGGGGAGGGACCTCTGCCAGCCAATAGACGGTCGCTTGTTGTTGGCTTTGGCATTTGAAATCCCACATTTGATGTGCTTAGAGCTAGCAGCCCTGTCTGCGAGATCCTTTTTCTTCCTTTTTCCTTTTTTGGACTGCCAACTGACAATTTCCTTTGGCTTTACCTGTAAACTCAACTTGATTTATTGCCCTGCCCGGGCATGGCGTGTAATAAAATTTTAATCGATGTCGTACATTTGCATACCAATTGCAGCCAGTTGGAGTCAAGGCGACCGACTGCGTTGCATGGCCCCATAAAAACGCATGGCAGGCGAAGCCTTAGGAGCTTCCAAAACTTGGCCCTCCGTGCAATTTGATCTGCATTTGCATAAAGAATGCAGCTAAATGCGGAGCAAGTGCAGCTGCAGCGCGGGAAAAAGCATAATTATTATATGGCCATGATCAGCGGAATGCGAAACTTTGGCCCGTTTATGGCGCAAGAAATGCGAATGTAACTTCGTATTATTCTTGAATTAACAACGGAAATGAAAAATGAAAATGGAAAATTGTTTTGCCGCCACTCCCCGGCCAGGCGTTTGGGGGGCGGCGTGGGCGACTTGTCATTTCGCCTGGCAGTAAATTACATAAATGCAAAAGCGAAATCCTCCGGCAACCGCATTCCTTTCGCTGCGGTGGCTGCTGCTGCGCGTAATGAAAAAACTTAAATGGAATATAAATATGTTTGTAATATGCATAAGGTGGGTCGCTCTCAAAGCAGAAAAGAAAAATGTTCTTAATAAATAAGTGAGTAATCGGAACAAAGTCTGCATTCACAAATGTAAAGAATTTTTCATATTAAAATCAGATTCCACAAAAGCAGGACAGCAGCTAGAAAGCAGTTCAATGCATCACAAATTCTCAGAAAAATACAGATTTTAATAAGCTTGTTGAATGACTCAACCATGGCCCAGCTGCAATGTAATCTGTGTGCTGTGTCAAAGTTCATAAAAGTTTGTTAGTCTTTTCATTCAAATAGTTTTCAAAGCAGCAATGGGCAGCGAGGAGAGAAGAGTCACTGCAGTTTTTCACAAAGACAATTGAGAGAATCAAGGAAAACGAGTAAGCCGACTGCTGTTTTTAGTGCTCACCAACACAAGCACATGTTTCTGTTCTCTTCATTTCAAGTAACAGAACGAGTACGCTATCAGTTATCTCGTTCTTTGAAATGTACCTTCTTTTGGCTGATCTGCTTATAGCTTTACTTATGATTGATTATCTGTTCTATGTGAACAGAACTATTATAGACGAGTTGCCTGGAACATGTTTTTCATATTGAATCAAAAGAGCAAAGTGAAAGTACAGAAGTACAGAAAAGATCGAATGTCACAGTTCTAGAAAGACCGAAAGACAATTTGATTCTATTTTGACCTACATTTTAAAGAGTGTTTTTTTCTTAAA